>MU733456.1:0-48666 GCA_026770625.1 Nicotiana glauca
CTCTCGCCTTATGCCGAACGACATCGTCCCCTTTAAGTGAGACTGGGTCGGTCTCAGAGGTGAACGGGTCAAAATAAAACGGGTCGCGAGTGGAGCCTGGGATCGTTGGATCAATGGAGATGAACGGCTCAGATTGAGCGCCTTTAAACGGCGTCGTTCGATTTAATGAATGGTTTGAACTGGACCATCGGATTTGTTCGATCAACGGCCCTGATTGAGGACCTGGAAACGACGTCGTTTCGACGTCTTTGAGACCAGCCTCCTGTGGCCTGGGCCAGACGCTGGTTTTGGGCCTGGGTCTGTTTGCAATTTTAACCACTTTCCCTATTTTCTTGCTTAGCCAACACTAATTTACACCCACCTTATCAAGTTAAAAGGGATGAAAAATACACACCTATTAATTAATATACTAACAAACAAAGCAACTCTCATATTTTAACTCAAGCCAAATAACAACAATGCATATATATTTTTTGTAATTTTCTTCTAAATATTTTGTGGTCAATTAATTTNATCGTAAGAGCAAAAATCACGTGCTCACAATGAGTTAATCCTGCTGACTTCTTTTTGCACTTACTTGTGTATAATCTTTTTATGACGCCAAAAGGGGGAAGAAAATTGAGAGGGGGAATAGGTTCTCTGGGGGAATAAAGCCATTCTGCAGAAAAAATTGTATTGAAATCTAGTTCTCACGGGGGGATTTCAATTATAAGTTTGTCATCATCTAAACGGAAGAAATTGTTAAATTTTGTGCCTTTTTTGTATTTTGATGATCTAACAAACTTCATATGAGAACCAGATTGGGAACCTGTTACAAATCCTCAAAGTGCTCAAGCACAGCAAGCCTCAAGCCTCAAGCCTGGACAAGCTCCAACAATTTTGAGCCGAAGAAACGGCAGAGCAAACATATGCCTATCAATTCCTCTGGTGATAGTACAAGTTAACTTTCTATAGTTGTAAAGTCGATGCACTGTTTCTCTGCACACGCAACAGTACAACAGTCACTTTATGTAGCATGCCTTGTACTGGACAATTGCATACATCATTCCAATGACCTCACTTGTATATTACCAACATGAGTCAAGGGAAAACCATTTACTTGGCAACCCTAAATCATCAAGTCTTTCTCTCAAGTGTGTTGCCAACTTTCAGTGACTCAAGGGCTTCTAGAGAAAAGTAACAATAGAACGAAGGACTAGATCCTAGCACTGTGTTATCATATGTCCTTAGTATTGTCGTACCTTTGTTAGTGCTATCTGCTTGTAACTCCTACTCAGTTTACTTAGAAGCATTTTGTAGGAGATCATTTGTAAAACCATATATTTTGGGTTTGTGTTTTGGCTAGAGTTAGTCAATGTGTGACCTTTGTAATAGAATTATTATAAAGAGGCTTATAATAGAGTTATTACAAGTAGGTGAGGAATTAAGAGGTTAATTCCTAGATTACAATAGGTTGTAAACTAAAGTTTGTTCAGTTAGTGAAGGTAAAATCCTACGAGTGTAGGTCGTAGTTTTTAATCCCGTGAGCTGGGAGTTTTCCACGCAAAACTCTGCTTCCATTTACTTACTAACTGTAGGATCAATTTTTTCCAGCTATTTGTGCACATTTTTGGTTACCTTTAAA
Organism: Nicotiana glauca; assembly: GCA_026770625.1. Lineage (NCBI taxonomy): Eukaryota > Viridiplantae > Streptophyta > Magnoliopsida > Solanales > Solanaceae > Nicotiana > Nicotiana glauca. Next base: position 1,625 of record MU733456.1, read on the forward strand.
GGAGTTGTTCGGCAACGTCAGCGCGCTGCACATTAATGTTATTAGGGTAGTAAATGGAACATTGTGTTATTTAGCTCTCCTCTCTACTTTCTACAGCACATTTACAAGCTATATATCCTTCACCTTGCTAATCTATCTTGCTCCATTTAGTTTGTAGCTATTGCAGCGTCTGAAACAGCTATAGGACTGGCTACTGTTTTATCCATTTACTGTATAATAGAAAATCAAGTGTATCAAACAATTGAATTTGTTGAATAATTAGTATTAATCATCCAGTTTCTGATATTGATATAGCCATTTTAACTAGCATATTTCCTTCGTAAGGTATGATCAGATTTGCAAAACATAAGAAATCGTTCAGATTGGATTCATGCTGTGTTTACTGTTAGGCTCAAACGCTGTGTAATATCATTTTAAATCAACCTTCAGTATACGTATTCTGGTCAGACCATAAGTTAGTGATAGATAGTTGACTATTAGACACTTAGAATTATTACAAAAAAACACTAATTAGTTCTCTATTAAATATTTTTCCATTGTATAGCACTTAGTAGAATCCTAAAGATATATAGTCTATATGATCAATTAAAGGCAGAGCAAACTTTACGAATTTCACCATCAGAACCAGTCTTAACACCAATATTACTCATTTTAACCATGGACTTGCCAAACTCCACGCTGAATGTCAACCCAAGCAATCCCCTCACACCCAAGAACCTTTGGACAAAAGTGTTGGTGGAACTATCGGTCCACAACAGCTGGTCTGATTCCAGAATTCCACGACCATTCCTCAGGTTGGAGAACCACGAGTTGTCAAAACTCTTCTCACTGCCATTGTCTAGTGCCACTCGGTTCAAGCTACCCCTGCCATTAGGGCACATTGATTTAAGTTGAGGAAGAAAGGTTGGGTCTATGGATGGGTCAGGACGACCAGTGCCGTTGAAGTTATATAGCCTGTCGCTGAAGAAAAAGCAAGCTGTTGTTCCAATGGTGTGCCCCCCTGCCCATAAAATACATAGAGATTTATTATATAGTTCTTTTATTCGATGAAATAATAAAAGAATGTTACGTTATGCTTACCAAGAAGGGTGACAAGATCTTGAGTGGTGAGACCCTTATCAGCAAACTTTTGTTTTTGAACATCAACGGAATCAGAAGGGTTTGGAAAGTTATTAGCATCAGATGCTGATGAAACTCGCCCATCTCTACGTCCCGTTGGTACAGCCCAACTTGCTCCCTTGGTCTGCACCAATATATTCATTAATAATCCAAAATTAGCACTGTAAGCATCAATATTAATTCACGACACCACAATTATGCACAATTACCATTCATAGGCATTATAAAAAACCATAACGTTGATTTTTCCTCTTGTTTTCCTAGGTCTACTTGCATTAACGGGAAATAAATTATTATTCCTTTGTACCCATCTAATGTACTGCTTCTTTCACTACATGCTATACTTCTGATTATATCTTCCATTATTGGTTTTCTATACCTACAAGAAGTCGTGGCTGCCCTGAGCATCGGATAGTTCCAATGATGTGATCAGTTTCATTCTTCTATATAACCATTTAGCGCAGGTGAACTCAAACTAAAGACACCCCAAAAAAAAAAAAAAAAAAAAAATTCCCGTTCCCGTATGATTTTAAAGCAAAATATGAAAACAAGGATATTTTGTATTAAGATATTGATCCGCGCCCCGTTTTGTAACAAAAAATCATGTACGTACTAAACTTTAAAGGGATTAAATTTCACTAGAAATGTCGCTTAGTGCACGGGCGAAGCTACACTATGGCAAGGGTGGTCAATTGACCATCCTTTGTCAGAAAATTACACTGTGCATAGGTAAAATAGTAGGTTTTACGGGTATATAACGTATATTGAGCACCCTTTGTCAGAGATTATTCTTATTTTTTTCAAGTTTGAACACCATAAGAAAAACTCCTGGCTTCGCCACTGCTTTAGTGTAATATGAAGCATAAGTAGTACATATAACAGTATATCTTTTAACTTGAAGCAAAAAATATTTAAAGAAAAATTCCAAAGGGAGAGGACCAAAATTAAAAGTGTAGGAAGATAATAACAATTTACCAAAACAACAGCATCACGGGCAGCAAGAGCAAGAATGTCAGCACAAGAGACAACTCCGGGACAAACAGCTTCAATCTGTTTCTTAGCATCATCAATAACATCGAATCCTCTCAAGCCGCCATTCGCGGTGGCAGTTTTCTCAGTGTCTGAACCATCAATGAGGATAGAACCATCACAACCTTGTATAAAACAATCGTGGAAGTGCAATCTCAGCAGTCCTGGTGCCAAAGTTGGATCAGACTGAAAATGAGACTTCACCGTTGATTGAACGATGGATTCGACTCTAGGGCACGTACTAGAATAAAATCCAACACGAGTCCCTTGGCCTTGTACCATAGTCATAGACATGGATAGCATGACAAGAACCATAATCATGGTTAGAAATTTGCTTAGGGAACTATAACTCATAATACTACTGTTTCAACGATTGTCTTTAAATATTTCTTCTATGTTTCAGCTATATATGGTCTTTGAGTACGTAAATTGTGTACTAGCTTTTTTGGGTGTTTGTTAGTGGAAATGTTACAAATGTCGACGTGTATTTATAGGCAATGGCAAATGAATTGAAGATCAAATCTATGTCCCTGGATGACAAGTAAGGCCGACTTCCATAATTTGGATATATGGACAACACAGAAATTTTTCTTTCTTTATTTTTTGTTTCTTTTCTTGGAGTACTAGAGCAAGGAAAATAATTTTAAAAGGATTTAATTTATTATACTGATAGTCTTTAATATTTTGTAGCAGGTAACCTGTCTCATTGTTTATGTTACTAATTCATTAATTATAATGAACAATTAGCTTTAGTTATCTTTTAGATGGCTAAGAGTTGAGAGTGTAAAATTACTTTTACGTGTATAGAAGTTAAACTCATTTGAGAAATATTTGTTTGGGGAGGATGAGTGTGGAATGCAATTACAATTTACAGCTAGCAGGGTAAATTTGTTAGATACAGTTATCTTTTTTTGTCTCGTGAGGAATTACATTTACAGCATGATGAAATTTGTTTTACTATTCGAAAAGGAAATTTCTTTAATTTTTTGGAAGTTAGCGCTCTCTTAAGAATTGTTTTCCTTTTTTGACGCTCTGAAATAATGAAACTACATTGGGCTGTTATCGTATTTGTTTGGCTATACTAGGAAAATGTATCAAACAGTTATATCAGGTGTTCTTTTTGATGGATTTCTTACAGTTGAAGAAATTTGATAATTTATAACTTGTCAATTCTCGTATTCATTTATAGATCGATCTGATAAAGAAAAAGATTTCAATTTAGTAGTAATAGTTTCAAATGAAACATATATGTAAAGAATTTTGACGTCCATTGAGAATGGTCGGTTTAGATCATGCTAATAGTAGTGGCATTACTGTAACAAATATTTGCTACATTTGTGGTTTCAAATATATGGATTTTGTATTTACATCTACTATCGCAATCAATTTAAATTGAGGAAACCTTAATTGTTTAACGGAGAATTTCAAATTTTAACTTTCAAATTTGTAAGATTTCACCTGGTATTTTATATTTTATATTTAAATGACCTCAAGTCGGGACTAGCACCAAATGTAACTTGACTTTGCATTTAAGATAGAAATTTCAAATATTTACATTACCTTGTACTGGGATAAATAAACTGTCCATTTGAGTGAACCCTCGCTAGCATTAAGGAACCACACATGAAATTTAAGAATAAGGAAGAAATGTTCCGGAGCACCCTATACTTGGCAATATTTATTTAGTTTCTTCTTAGATTTCACGTGGTCTTTAATATCCCCTGAACTTGAAAATTTGATTTAAATATTTGGTGAATTTAAAAAGATTAAAATCTTTATTTTATTGTAAAAAAAATGCCTCGTGTATTACACTCCCATGAATTGTCAGGTCTAGGGAGGTTAAGGCTATGAATTGCCAAGTTTAGGGGTATTAAAGAGGGGGAACTAAACAAAAGTTATTAAGTTTAGAGGTCCCGAATTATTCTGCCTTAGAATAATCGTCAGAAAATGAACCGAAATTATGGAAAACAATAAAGCAAAATTAAAATCCGAATTAGAATTAGCTAAAAAAACTTAATTCCCCTTCCGGCAAATTATTCACTACTTTTTCCCCTCTTAATTTCAAGAAAGTAAAAGGGAAAAATATTCTCCATTATCAAAAGCATACAATGAGTTGCATCCCATGCATGGTGCTGTTAGGATTAAGAATTAAAAAGAAATGGTTCCTAGCTCATAATAATATTATCATTCTTTTTCTCCAAATTTCCTTTTCAATTGCTATTTCCATACAAGGTAATTTTCCAGTGCAGGTCGGTGAGCCTATCTTTTTTTTTTTTTTTTTAATTTTTGTATGTACGACAAAAACTGAATAACTGAATAAAGTAAACTTCTGAATAAGATAGGTATGAGAAGAAACGTGAAGTCATATCCAAGAAATTAAAGGCGGTATTCAAAGGACGTATAACTTTCAGGTTAAAATATTTACAACATTTTCGGATGTAGCACTAAATAAAGTTGATTTATTTTAAGAAATTCGATCCTAGTACCTAAAAAATCTTCAAGTCGATCTCAGCTTTGTCACTTTGGCGAATATTCATCGAATTGAAGGCTCTAAAAGTTACAGGGCCACCACTTCTCTTTATATATATTCATCTTTCTTCCTTGAATTCAGAACTTTTCGTTATATATTGTACATTTTTTTAAAACATTAATGGACACATAACAGTTTTGGCCTAACCTTCCAGTCCATAGAAAACCCACTATCTGGAAGTGGAATGTAGTGTTGGTTATATCACGAAAAGGTTTAGTGGTAATGACCAATACTGCAAAACGAGTAATTTCTCGCAATAAATTAAAAGCAACTCGACGTTAATTTTATTTTTTTTAAATGATACAGTCACCAATAAAACATTCTTCCTTTTTCGGATCACGGGTACTGTGTGAAATATAATATTATTATATTTTGACATGCGCAAGCTAGTAAAGTAAATCTTATGGTAAATCAAACAACAAACAAAAGAGAAATATACCGAAAGAGACACAACTGTTATTTAACGTGGTTCGGCCAATTGACCTACGTCCACGAATGAGATGAGCAATCCATTATATATAAAAGAGTATAAAATATCGAGAGAACAACCTCACAAAGAGGTAAACACAAGTGACACACTAACACTTATCTCGTAAAGTTCTCCCCCATAAACAAGACTCTCAAACCCCATATGACTACATTATGGATGTTGCTTAATGAGAAGGAATTATTCTCAATTTATAGAAGTCCAAATATTTTTCTACAAAAAAAGGGGGACTAGACAAATATGGAAGAATTATATTATTTTTTTCGTAAAAGGAAAAATCAATTATGGTAAATATGTTGTCCTTCCTTCAAAAGATAGAAAAATCAAATATGGTAAAATTAGGACAAACACCTAACAATTCTCTCCCTTGGCTTGAATTTTCTGACAAATAAACTTGATCCACCTTCATCTCATAACCTTCAACATGTCGCATATCCAAATCTCCACCATAAAGTTTGTCTCAATATGAGTAGCACTCCGGTCAAATTTCTCAAACAAAAATTATGATTACCGGCAAATAGGTTGAGGCTAGAACTGAACCCATCAGATAAACCTGTTTTGAACTACGCTCTGATACCACTTGTTAGGACTGAAATAATCAGGTGAAAGCAAACCTTGAACGATGATAAATCAAAAAAAAAAGAAGAGAAATATACCAAAAGTAACACAAACATACAACATATTTCAGCCAATTGACCTACGTCATGGGGAGATCAGCCATTCACTATATAAAAGAGAGTACAAAATATCTAAAGAATAAACTCACAAAGAAGCAAACACAAGTGACACACTAACACTTGCCCCATAAAGCTCTCCCTTAAATTAAGAAGACTCTCAATCCCCATTATGGCTATATTGTGGATGCTGCTTGTCACGACCATTTCCGAAAATAGATCGTGATGGCGCCCAACACCATTATCAGGCAAGCCAACGCGGAAGATGAAATTTAGTTCCCAGTTTTATTTTATTTTCTTTACCCAAAGTAAATATAGGAATTCATAAAGCTCAAGTCAAATCAGAAATGGACAATAATACGTTAAAATAGTTATACAATCCCAAAATAATAGTCTACTAACGTGTGTGCCAAGATCTGGTATCACAAGTAATGAGTAACTCGTAGAATGTACAAAATAATAAAACTATCCTACTGTCCGAGATAGAATAGATAGCAAAAGTAAAGAAAAGACTCCATCAAGCTGCGGAACGTCATAGGAAGGGAGCAGCTCACCATGAAAGTCTCAAACTATGAATCAGGAGCGCGCACCAAACTGATTGCCAGATGTACCTACCTCAGATCCTATATAATTAAGTACAGAAGTGTAGTATGAGTACGTAAACAATATGTACCCAATAAGTATCCCGTCTAATAACAAAGAAGTAGAGACGAGAGATCGACTTGACCCTTATTAGGGACAAATAATATAATAAAGTGTTCTGCTAGGCATGATAATTACAATTAATCAACAACATGCAGCAAGAGGTAATAACTCATGTCCCTAATAATTTTACAGTTAACCGTACACATTTCAAGTATTTAGCAGAACAAGTCATGGATAAGATTTCACACATATATATATATATATATATATATATATATATATATATATGTATGTATGTATGTCATGCGCACATTATGCCGTGGTCGACGGCCCGATGCAACAAAAAAATAATTGTGCACTGCCATAAGGTCGAATGGCGCGAACCATGATGCATCTATTTCTGCCGAGGCGATCGGCCTGATCCACAAATATCAATTTATTTCAAGAAAATACATGAATGCACATTTATTTCCATGTAAATTCATACAAGTGTCCAACAAGGGTATACATTTGCTTATTTCTTTTTCAAGTCTCTAGCATATCCTAAGTGATCGCATTAGCAAGAAAATATGGAGACAATTACAAATATAGCATGATAAATGCCCTAGACTACCCGAACAATTAATATAATAGTAGCTACGCACGGACTCTTGTCACCTAGTGCATATGTAACCCCCGCATTTAATAGAAATTTACTTAATTATTATGCCTATGGGGACAATTCCCTCTTACAAGGTTAGAAATGAGACTCACCTCACTCCAAGTGCACTTCTAATACCAAGAGCCAAACCCTCAAGTCGGAGCCGAACGATCCCAAACTAGTTAAATGAGGTAGGAACTAATCAGTATAAGCTCACAAAATCGAATTCTAACTATTTAAGCAATTTCCCAACCATTAACACAAGTTTCCAAAAATCTGACCCCGAACCCACGTGCCCTGATTTCGAAATTTTTCAAAGGAAGTTGTTCTCTATAACCTAAGGATCATTAATATAAAATTTCTAGTTCGTTTCATAACAAATTTCGTGGTAAAATCTAAGTTTTATTAAAACCTTAGGTCTAGCTCTAACCCCTTATTTTACCTTAAATCCTAGTATTTAATCTACTTAAACACAAGTGTTAAACTAAGAATGGGTGGGATAAGCTTACCTCAAGATGCCAAGTAGAAGTCCTCTCTCAAAAGCTTCCAAAATCGCCCAATGGAGGAGTAAAAAATGGAAAAAATTGACTTAGAGCCCGTAATAAATGAACTCACTGCCTCAGCGATTTTCGCATCTATGGTCAGGGGACTGCATCTGTGAGAAAAGATTGTATCTGCGAATTGGGCTAAAAGGGCTGGGATCGCTTCTGCGGTCCTGAGGCCGCTTCTGCGGTTTGGACTGGCTTTCCCTAGGGCCGCATATGCGGTCTCGAACCTGCGGTCCACCAACCGCATGTGCGGTTATGACAGAAGCAGCAGCTTCAGCTCTTCTAAAAAATTTCAACTTCACTCGAACCTCGTTTGATTGACGCTCAAGACTCCGGGGCCCTGCCCGAACATACTGACAAGTCTGAAAGTACAAGATGGACCTACCCGAACCTTCAAAATGCTCGAAACAACTCTAAATCTAAGAATCACCCCCTAAAACCAAATGAATCAAACTTATGAACTTCAATTTCTTAATTTTCCTCCAATGAGCCAAAATGCCCAAAAATACTCGGATTGACGCCAAATTTTGCGAGTAGGTCTTAAATGATATTTCGGACATGTACTAGGCTTTAGAACCAACATACGAGCCCGATACTCATGAGATCAATCGTTAGTTAATTTCTTTAACTCCTTAATATTTCAGATTAATAATTTCTAATAAAACATCATTACTCGGGCTAGGGACCTCGAAATTTGATTTCAGGCATACGCCCAGGTTCCATATTTTCCTACGGATCCTCCGGAACCATCACAACACGAATTCGGGCCTGTTTGCCCAAAATGTCGACCAAAGTCAAACTTAGCCTTTAAAAAAATCCTATGGAGTCAAATGTGCGTATTTCAATCCAAACTCTTCTAAATCATGAACCAACCATCCCCGCAGGTCGTAAATTAGTTAAAGAGAGCACGAAGAGTTTTTATTTGGGGGAACGGGGTTCTAAAAAGGCAATTGACCGGTCGGTTCATTATATCCTCTACCTATTAAACAAACGTTCATCCTCGAACGGACATAGAAAGGTACCTAAAGTGCTGAATAAATGAGGGTATTTGCTTCGCATGTCCTCCTCGGACTCCCAGGTCGACTCCTCGACTGGTTGGACCCTCCACTGGACCCGCACTGCAGAAATCCTCTTGGACCTCAATTGGCGATCCTATCTATCAATGAAGGCAACTGTCTCCTCCTCATAACCCAAACTCTCATCCAGCTAAATAGTACTGAAGTCTTACACATGGGATAGGTCGGGATGATACTTCTGAAGCATCGATACATGAAAAATCGGATGAACTCATGATAAATTGGGGTATAGAGAAAGCTCATATGAAACCTCCCCAACTCGTCTCAACACCTCTAAGGGGCCAATAAACCTTGGGCTCAACTTGCCCTTCTTCCCGAATCTTATAATACCCTTCATTGGCGAGACTTTCAGGAGAACCTTCTCGCCGACCATGAATGATACATCATGCACCTTCTGGTCCGCATAACTCTTCTGTCTGAACTGAGTCGTGTGAAGTCTTTCCTGAATCAACCTCACCTTGTCCAAGGCATCTTGCACCAAATTCGTACTGTATAACTTAGCCTCACCTGGATCAAACCACTCGATAGGAGAACGACATCGCCGATCGTATAAAGCCTCGAATGGGGCCATCTCAATGCTTGACTGGTAGCTATTATTGTACACAAACTCTGCCAAGGGCAAAAACTGGTCCCACTGACCCCCGAAGTCAATCACATAGGCTCTAAGCATATCCTCTAGAATCTGAATTGTCTGCTCGGACTGTCCATCAGCCTAAGGATGTAATGTTGTGCTAATCTTTACGCGGGTCCCCAACTCACTCTGAACAGCTCTCCAAAAATGGGAAGTGAACTGAGGGCCTCTGTCTAATATAATGGAAACAGGCACACCGTGCAACCAGACTATCTCTTGAATGTAAATCTGAGCTCACCTCTCTGCTGTATAAGTAGTCGCCACTGGAATGAAGTGGGCCGACTTGGTCAACCTATCAACATGACCCATACTGAATCAAACTTCCGCAAAATCCACGGTAACCCAACTACGAAATCTATGGCAATGCGCTCCCACTTCTACTCTGGTATAGGCATCTGTTGAAGTAGGCCACCTGGCCTCTGATGTTCATACTTGACGTGCTGGCAATTCAAACACCTAGCCACATACTCCACTATGTCTTTCTTCATCCCTCGCCACCAATAATGCTGCCTCACATCACGATACATCTTAGTAGCTCCTGGATTGATGGAATACCGCGAACTGTACGCTTCCTCTAGTATCCTCTCCCTCAGTCCATCAATATTAGGAACATAGAGACGACCCTGGAGCCGCAAAACACCATCGTCGCCAATAGAAACCTCTTTGGCACCTCTCTGAAGCACCATCTCTTGAAGAACCGCCAGATGTGGATCATCGAACTGCCGGGCCTTTATCTCCCCCAACAATGAAGACTGAGCAACCATATACGCAAGAACCCAGCTCAGCTCCGAAATGTCCAGCCTCACTATTCTGTTAGCTAAGGACTAAATATCCCAAGCTAGTGGTCTCTCCTCTGCTGGAATGAATGCCAAGATAACCATGCTCTCCGCCTTCCTGCATAAGGCATTCGCGACCACGTTCGCCTTGCCCGGATGATAGAGAATGGTGATATCATAATCCTTCAGTAACTCAAGCCACCTGCGCCGCCTCAAATTAACATCCCTCTACTTGAACAGATGCTGAAAGCTGCGATCATCAGTATAAACCTCCCATGATGCCCCATATAGGTAATGCCTCCATATCTTAAGAGCATGAACAATTGCCACCAACTCCAGATCGTGCACAGGATAATTTTTCTCATGAATATTCAGCTGACGGGAGGCATATACAATAACTTACCCCTGCTGCATCAATGCACAACCCAGGCCAATGTGCAAAGTGTCACAATATACTGTATACATCCCTGAACCAGAAGGCAACACAAGAACTGGTGATGTAGTCAAGGCTGTCTTGAGCTTTTGGAAGCTCGCCTCACAATCATCAGACCAATGGAAAGGAGCACCCTTCTGGGTCAATCTAGTCAGAGGTGATGCAATAGATGAAAAGCCCTACACGAACCGCCTGTAATAACCTACTAACCCTAGGAAAATCCTGATCTCGGTCACTAAAGTAGGGCGTGGCCAACTCTGAACTACCTCAATCTTCTAGGCATCCACCTTAATATCCTCTCCTGACACAATATGTCCCAAGAATGCCATTGACTCTAGCCAAAACTCACACTTGGAGAACTTAGCAATAACTTCTGCTCTCGCAAGGTCTGAAGCACTACTCTCAGATGCTGCTCGTGCTCCCCTAGGCTACGTGAGTATATCAAGATGTCATCAATGAAGACGATGGAAGAGGAATCAATATAAGGCCTGAACATCCTATCATCAAGTCCATGAATGCCGTCGGTGCATTAGTCAAGCCGAGGGACATCACCAGAAACTAATAATGCCATATCTAGTCCGGAATGCAGTCTTTGCGACATCCGAGTCCCGAATCTTCAACTGATGGTAACCCGACCTCAAGTCAATCTTACAGAACACCCTGGCACCCTACAACTGGTCAAACAAGTCATCGATACGAGGCAAAGAATACTTATTCTTGATGGTGGCTTTGTTCAATTGGCGGTAATCAATGCACATCATCACAGTCCCATCCTTCTTCTTCACAAATAACACCTGGGTGCCCCAAAGTGATACCTTGGGACTAATAAACCCCTTGCTAACAACTCCTCAAGGTGTTCCTTTAACTAATTCAGCTCTTTAGGAGCTATATGGTACGATGGGATGGATATAGGCTGGGTGCCTGGAGCCAAATCAATACAGAAATCAATATCACGATCCAGTGGCATGCCAGGAAGATCAAATGGAAACACATCGACGAACTCTCAAACTACTGGAACTAAATCAATCGGCAGAGACTCTGCGGTGGTGTCCCGAACATAAGCCAAGTACGCCAAACACCCCTTCTCGATCATTTATTGAGCCTTTAGGAAAGAGATAACCTGGATAGGTGTATCAACTGTGGAACCCTTCCACTCAAACCCTGTCAACCTTGGCATTGCTAAAGTAACAGTCTTGGTATGGCAATCTAGAACATAACAAATCCATGCCTAGGATGATCTCAAAGTCGATCATGTCAAGCAACATGAGATCTTCTCTAGTCTCAAAACCATATAATGTAACCACACAGGATCGGTAGGCCCGGTCTACAACCACAAAACCGCCCATAGGAGTGGACACCTTAATAGGAGTGCCCAAAGGTGCAGGAGGAATAACCAGGAAACAAGCAAATAGAGATGATACATATGAATAGGTGGACCCTAGATCCAACAATATTGAAGCATCCCTACTGCTGATGGAAATAATACCTGTGATGACGGCATCTAAGGCCAATGCATCTGGCCTGGCCGAAAGAGCGTAGAATCTGGCTGGAGCGCCGGCTGGCTGGACTCCTCCTGACTGAGCAGTAGTTGGCTGACCTCTCCTTGCCTGACCTCCACCTCTAGGATGGCCCCTACCAGCCTGACCTCTACCTCTAGGTGGTGGGGCAGCTGGTGCTGAAATCATAGGCTGCTGGCCCTACTGTACTGCCTTGCCCCGAAGCCTGGGGTAGTATCTCCTCATATGACCAAGGTCCCCTCACTCGAAATAACCCCACGGTGCGGCCTGCTTCCCTGATTGCCTGTAGACCCGCTGGAAGAAGTATGACTAACTAGTGGGCGATATGAACTCTCTGGTATGGCGCTGAAATAGGGGCATACTGGAGCACCCCGAGCAGGTGGTGGTGCTGAATATGGGGGCCTGCTAGGCTGTCCTCTCTCGAACTAACCTCTGCCCCTAGCCGGGGCACCTCTGAACTCTTCGAAGAATCTAACCCTCTAATCCTACTACATCTGCTCCCCACCCTTAGACGGTAACCCTCAATCCTCCGATCAATCTCCACTACTAACTAGTAAGGAGTCCTCATCTCCACATCTCGAGCCATGGTGGACTTGATGCCAGAATGCAACCCTGCAACAAATCTCTGCACACTCTCTGTGTTAGTAGGAAGTATCATTAATGCATGGCGGGATAACTCAGAAAACCTCACCTCATAATCGATCACGGACATCTAGCCCTGCTCTAGCTGCTCAAACTGATACCGCAGTTCTTCCCTCTCAGAGGGTGGAATGTACCTGTCCAGAAATAACTGTATGAACTCACTCCAAGTGATAGGAGAAGAACCTGCTGGCCTACCTAGAACATAAGACTGTTACCATCTGGGGGCCCTACCCTCTAGCTGGAAAATAGTGAAGTTAACCCTATGCGACTCCAATATCCTCATGTTGTGTAGTATGTCCCTGCACCTATCAATGAAGTCCTGAGCATCCTCATGGCGCTCACCCCCAAAGAAAGGAGGGTAAAGTCTAGTCCATCTATCCAATAGCTTCTGCGATTCACCATCCGTAGCTGGTCTGGGCTTGGGTATCGCTGCAGTAACTGGCTGAGCCCCATCTGTGGGTAGAGCGCCCAAAGTTTAATACACTACAGCTGCATGCCCAGGATCCGGAGCAGTAGGGGTCTGTGCTCCCCCCTCCTGCCTGTGATATATCTGGATCTGCTGGAAATAGCCCAGCCTGAGTCATAGTGTCCATGAACCATCATACGGCCCATGACCTCCTGGAAGCCCGGTGCTGTCATAAAATCCACCGGGGTAGGCTCGGCTGCGGGCACCTAGCCCTGCTCCTCAATAATAAGATCTCCCGTAGGATCTGCTGGTGGTGCTACTGGGACAGCTCTGGGATGCCCTTGTCCCCTACCTCGGGTCGGTGCCCTCCCTTGGCCTCTGCCTCAGCCTCTAGTAGCAGGGGGAGTAGCCCCTCCCAGATCTGGAACGTCATCCATGCATGTCCTCACCATCTGTGAAAGAATAAAGAAGGAAACTTAATATACTGACCACTGCACGAGATGAAATGAGTAAAGAGTAGTTTTCCTAAAGCCCTATAGCCTCTTAAAGATAAATACAGATGTCTCCATACCGATCCGTAAGACTCTATTAGGTTTTCCCATGACTAGTGAGACCTACATGAACCTAGTGCTCTGATACCATGTTGTCACGACCCATTTCCGAAAATAGACCGTGATGGCGCCCGACACCATTATCGGGCAAGCCAACGCGGAAGATGAAATTTAGTTTCCAGTTTTTTTTTATTTTCATTACCCAAAGTAAATATAGGAATTCATAAAGTTCAAGTCAAATCAGAAATGAACAATAATACGCCAAAATAGTTATACAACTCCAAAATGATAGTCTTTTAACGTGTTTGCCAAGACCTGGTGTCACAAGTAATGGGCAACTAGTAGAATGTAAAAAATAATAAAAATATCCTCCTGTCCAAGATAGAATAGACAACAAAAGTAAAGAAAGGATTCCATCAAGCTGTGGAATGTTACAGGAAGAGAGCAGCTCACCGTGGAAGTCTCATACTATGAATCAGGGGCGTGCACCAAACGGACAGCCAGATGTACCTACCTCAGATCCTGTACAATTAAGTACAGAAGTGTAGTATGAGTACATAAACAATATGTACCTAGTAAGTATCCCATCTAATCTCGAATAAGTAAAGACGAGAGATTGACTTGACACTTACTAGGGTCAAATAATATAATAAAGTATTCTGCTAGGCATGATAGTTACAATTAATCAACATCATGCATCAAGAGGTGATAAGTCACGTCCCTAATAATTTTACAGTTAATCGCATACATTTCAAGTATTTATCAGAACAAGTCATGGATAAGATTTAACATATATATATATATATATATATATATATATATATATATATATATATATATATGTCATGCGCACATTATGCCAAGGTCAACAGCCCGATCCAAAAGAAAAATAATAGTGCACTACCAGAGGGTCGAATGGCGCGAACTATAGATGCATCTATTTTTACCGAGGTGATCGCCCCGATCCACAAATATCAATTTATTTCAAGAAAACGCATGAATTCGCATTTATTTCCAAGTATATTCATACAAGTGTCCAGCAAGGGTATACATTTGCTTATTTCTTTTTTACGTCTCTAGCATATCCTAAATGATCACATTAGCAAGAAAATATGGAGACAATTACAAATATTGCATGATACGGGCCCTAGACTACCCGGACAATTAACATAATAGTAGCTATACATGGATTCTCGTCACCTAGTGCATACGTAGCCTATGGGGACAATTCCCTCTTACAAGGTTAGAAAGGAGACTCACCTTGATCCAAGTGAACTTCCAATACCAAGAACGAGCCCCAAACCCTCAAGTCGGAGCCGAGCGATCCCAAAGTAGTTAAATAAGGTAGTAACTAATTAGTATAAGCTCACAAAATGGAATTCTAACTATTTAAGCAATTTTCCAACCATTAACACAAGTTTCCAAAAATTCGACCCCGAGCCCACGTACCCAGATTCCAAAATTTCCTGAAGGAAGTTGTTCTTTATAACCTAAGGATCATTATTATAAAATTTCTAGTTCATTTCATAACAAATTTTGTGGTAAAATCTAAGTTTTATTAAAACCCTAGGTCTAGCTCTAACCCCATGATTTTACCTTAAATACTAGTGTTTAATCTCCTAAACACAAGTTTTAACTAAGAATTGGTGGGATAAGCTTACCTCAAGATGCCAAGTAGAAGCCCTCTCTCAAAATCTCCCAAAATCGCCCAATGGAGTAGTGAAAAATGGCAAAAATGGACTTAGAGACCGTAATAAATGAACTCACTGCCTTAGCGATTTCCGCATCTATGGTCACGGGACTGCATCTGCGAGAAAAGATCGCATTTGCGAAATAGGCTAAAAGGGCTGGGACCGCTTCTGCGCTTTTGCAGTTTGGCCTGGCCTTCCCTGGGGCCATATCTGCGATAGATGGATCGCATTTGGATTCCACCAACCGCTGATGTGGTTATGACAGAAGCAACATCTTTAGCTCTTTTCAAAATTTTCAACTTCACTTGAACCTCGTCCGATTGACGCTCAAGGCTCACGGGCCCCGCCAGAACATACTAACAAGTCTGAGATTACGAGAAGGACCTACTTAAACCTTCGGAATGCCCGAAACACTGCTAAATCTAAGAATTACCCCCTAAAATCAAACGAATCAAAATTATGAACTTCAAGTTCTTAATTTTCCTCCAACGAGCCAAAATGCCCTAAAACTACTCGGATTGACACCAAATTTTGCGGATAGGTCGTAAATGATATTTCGGATCTGTACCGAGCTTCAAAACTAACATACGAGCTCGATAACCATGAAATCAATTGTTAGTTAATTTCTTTAAATCCTTAATATTTCATATTAACGATTTGTAATAAAAATTCATTACTCCGGCTAGGGACCTCGGAATTCGATTCCAGGCATACGCTCGGGTCCCATATTTTCCCGTGGACCCTCCGGAACAGTCAAAACACAAATCCGGGCCCGTTTTCCTAAAATATTAACCAAAGTCAAACTTAGCCTTTTAAGAAACTCCTAAGAAGTCAAATGTGCATATTTCAATCCAAACTCTTCTAAATCCCGAACCAACCATCCTCGCAGGTCGTAAATTAGTTAAAGCAAGCATGGAGAGTTTTTATTTGGGGGAACAGGATTCTAATAAGGCAAACGAGCGGTCGGGTCGTTACACTTCTAAATGAGAATGAAGGATCCTCAATATATAGAAGTCCAAATCTTTTCCTACAAGAAAATGGACTAGTCAAATATGGAAGAGTTATATTTGTCTTTTCGTAAAAGGAAAAATCTATTATGATAAATATGTTGTCCTTCCTTCAAAAGATAGAAAAACCAAACATTCCATAAAAACTCGGATAAATAATAATTTTTCCTCTTTCTAGACAAAATAATGGCGACCTTCACGGGTCACCACTATTATGTCGAGGAACAGGCAAACCCAAAATAAAGAAGATAAAGAATACCAAAATTTAATGTAGAAAACCCTTCAAATTGAAGGTAAAAATCACGAGATCACAAAGATTCAAAAAACTCCACTATAAAAATAAGAGGGCTACAAATGTTTTTCAAATTAGATACACAACAAGTGCAAAATACGGAGCAACAAGAGAAACAATAAATTAAGGTAAGAAAGAGTATGTCACAAAAAATAAAGCTGCAGTTCGGGGCCTGAAATCGTTCACTAAGGGCTTCCACATGCGATCTTCACCATTCAAATAAAAGATCAAGATTTTAGAAATATTTTGTCAAAATTTTAACACGATTCAAAGGTTACTGAATCAAAAAACGTAATTTTAAGTTGGATGATCGGAATACAATCTGCAACAAAACAAATACTTTTTCTTCTCTCTTCTCTCTTGATAAAAACTCTCTCAAACACCACTCTTATATACTAAAGTCTTTAAAAGACTTATACCAGTGAGCATAGAATAATTCTCCAATGTTGTCCTTGTAGACAATTAAAATTTTATTAAATTTGAATCCATAATAAATTTGGATTTTATCTCAAAATTAAATATATATTAGTCCAAATAAATATTATGGACTAGTATAATTGGGTTAATTATTTAAATCTAATCAAATTGATTTAAATAAAAGTCCTATACTATTGGACTAGCCCATTAGTTGGCCTTCTATCAAATGGGTCGGCCCATGAGTCCCAAGTCCAATGGCCCAGTAGGGTTTTCTTATAGGCTACTCCACCTTACACCTATATAAAGGTTTCAAAGGACAAGGCTATAGGAAAATGAAGTAAGTAGAAGGAAAGGCAAAAAAAGCTCTAAAGAATAGAATCAAGATCTCTATTCATATCTGCCATCGTCATTTGTGGTCTAATATCAAAGGTGAACTCAAATCATAGGCGACAGCTTTAACTCTTCCATTCGTGATAACCCAACACCAAAGCCTGGTTCGTGACGATCTTCAAATTGTTCGTGACATACTACAAAGTTGAAATCCGTCAAGTTCAAGATCAAGCTCTCAAGCTCTTGAACAATTGTTCATGAGGAGAAGAATAAAAGGACTACATCTCTTTAGATTTGAGATATTTTAGAGATTGTAACCCGATCACTTGAAATCGAATACAATATTTTTTCGCTATATTTCTTGTATTGATTATTATTTTCAGGTGTGAAATTAGTTGTTACAATCATATTTATAGATGATGAGTGGTTAAAGCCAAAACCAACTCTAAATAGAAATAAAAACTAATCCAATTTCGAATAGGAATGTGACACTAGAAGAGAATAGGATTAGGCCATTGGGCCTTTGGCTGGGGTCAAATATATCTTAAAGTAGAGGAACTATTGTCAGGCTTCATGCCTGCCAATTTTTTACAAAGCACATGCTTATCTTCAAATTTAACTACGAAGTCCTCAAGTTGCTCCATATAAATCTTCAAATCCAAATCATCATGAAGCAAAGTAGTTTTGACATCCATCTGCTCAACCTCTAAATCTAGACTCACGGCTAAGCCTAGAACCACATGAATAGAAGACATCTTCACAACAGGGGAGAAATTTTCATCAAAGTCAACTCCCTTCTTCTGGCCAAAACCTTTAACAACTTACCTTACGTTATACCTAGGCGCAGAGGTATGATTATCTTGCTTTACTCTGAATATCCATTTGTTTAATAAAGCTTTCTTACCTTTCGGCAATTTCACTAACTCATATGTGCCATTCTCATGGAGTGACTTCATCTCACCTTCCATGGCTTCTATCCACTGATCTTTGTGAGTATCTCGCATGGCTTCATCATAATTCTCATATTCTCCCATGTCAGTCAAAGTACATACTCATCAGGAGGATAGCGTATGGATTTTTGCTTCTCCCTTGTAGATATTATAAGGGAGTTTTCAGGTTTATTCAAATTAGTTACCTGAGCAGGAATTGGTTGTTGATCAACTACAACTTCATCAATTGGAGAATCCATAACATCTACACCATGATGATTGTTTCGATCTTCACTATCTTCATTATTGTCTTGGGTTCCTTCATGTGCAATAGGTGCCTTGGCAATAGAAACTGGATCAATATAAACTAAGCTCTCATTACTATGAGAATCTATCTTCTCAGCTTTGACAATATCTTTAATAGTCTGGTCTTCAAAGAAAATTGCATCATAGCTTCTATCAAGTTTATTGTCAGTATGATCATAAAAACGATACCCAAACGCATCTTGACTATAACCGATAAAGATGCACTGCTTAGTTTTGACATCTAGTTTCAATATCTCATCTTTAAGATATGCACACAAGCTTTACACCCAAAAACTCTCAAGTGATCAAAAGAAACATCTTTGGCAAACCAAACTCTATCTGGGACATCACCATCCAAAGCAATAATAGGAGACAAATTAATAATGTAAGTAACAGTGTTAAGTGCTTTCGTTCAAAATGTATTTGGAAGGTTTGCCTCTGAATGAAAGTATCAAACTCTCTCAACTAGAGTTCTATTCATCCTCTCTGCTAAACCATTCAATTGAGGCGTCTTGGGCGGAGTTTTCTTATGAAGAATTCCTTGTTCTGTGCAATGTATCAAAGGAACCACAATATTCACTACCATTGTCAGTACGGATATATTTTAATATTTTCCACATCTGTCTCTCAACTACAGCCTGAAATTTCTTAAACACGCCAAGTTCTTAATTTTTAAATTTCAAAGGATGCACCCAGAGCTTACGAGAATGATCATCAATGAAGGTCACAAAGTAAAATGAATCACCTTTTGACTTTACCTTAAAAGGACCACACAAATTATCTTAGCTCCAATAAATTTGGGCTTTCTTGAAAAAGGATGGCTATGAAAGGAAACCCTTTTTTGTTTGCCAACTAAACAATGAACACCTTTTCATCTTTGCTTGGTTCGCTCCAGAAAGCAAACATTTCTTATCCAAACACGTAAATCCTATCTTGCTCATATGACTCAGTCTTCTGTGCTACAATTATGATAAAGTGTCACTTTTCACAAGATTTATGGAGTCATTAAGAATAATGCCCTGTGTCACATATAATTGAGAAGACTTGACTCCTCAAGTTACTACTAATGAGCTTTTGGTGAGGTTCTAATTTGCCATTAAATAGAGCATTATGGTAACCTTCATCATCCTGTCTTCCTGCGGAGATCAAATTAAAAGGAAAGTGTGGAGCTTGCTTGACATTAACGCTGGACCATTGTTAGTTTACAAACAAACTGTGCCAACACCAAACACCTTAACTTCACTAGCATTGCTCGAATTTAACACTCTAGGGTCAACAAGAGTATAGGATAAGAAAAAGTCTTGTCTTTGTGTGACATGTGAGGTGATTCTGGAATCTACTATCCAGCTCGTCTTATGGGATACCAAATTGATGACGTTTCATCATAGGCAAAAAAGGTCATCTCTAACAATAGCAACAACATTGTTTTCATTATTTTCAACTTTCTTTCCTTCTCTAATGTCTTGCTTCAACTTGTGGAAATAACTTTTGATATGCCCTTGTTTGGCACAGTAGTTGCACATAATATTATGGTATTTAGACCTTGACTTAATTCTACTTTTACCTCTATTCCTCAAACCTCTTGTTCTATCTCTCCCCCGATTTTCTATAACCAAGATATCTGCTTGTGATGACGAACCCTGATATTTTCTCCTTACTTCCTCGTTGAACACACGACTCTTGGCATATTTCATGGTCACCTTACCTCTAGGAGCTGAATTTGTCAAAGAAACACAAAGAGTTATTCAAGAGTCTAGCAAAGTATTAAGAAGCTGAAGTCCTTGTATCTCATCATCAAAATTAACTCCCTTTTCAGATAGTTGATCAAGGACGCACTAAAAATTATTCATATGATCTACGATAGGACTGTCCTCCTTGTATATAAAGGTTATCAATTGCTTTAGTAGGAATAACTTGTGGTTCCCAGTTTTGGAAGCATAAAGAATCTCTATCTTTTCCCACAATGATCTCGCATATGTCTCATTCATAATAACGTTATGCACATTATCTCCAATCTACTGTCGTATATATCCACATACTTGCTGGTGCAAGAAATTCCAATCTTCATCTAATATACTCTCGGGTTTATGAGTTACAAAAACGAATAGATGCATCTTCTTTATGAACAACAAATATTCCATCTTGCTTCTCCAAACATTATTATTGCTCTCATTCAAACATACCATCTTGCTCATATTCACCTCCAATTCGAAAAATATCTCAGATAAATAATCAAGACTCTGATGCCACTGTTATGTTGAGGAAGAGAAAAACCCGCAAATAAAGAAGATAAAGAACACCAAAATTTAATGTGGAAAACCCTTCAAATCAAAGGTAAAAAACGGAATCGCAAATATCTAAAAATCTCCACTATAACAATAAGAGGACTAAAAAAAATTCTCCAAATTGGCTAAACAACAAGTGTCAAACATGGAGCAACAATAGCAAGAATAAATTAATGTAAAAAAGAGGAGAAGTCACAAAAATAAAGTTGTTGTTCAGGGCTCGAAATCGGATGTTACGAGCCTCCAAATCCGATCTCTAGCGTTCAAATCAAAGAACAAAATGTTAGAAATACTCAGTCAAAATATCAGTCCTATCCAACGGTTAACGAATCGAAAAAGTTGATTTGAAGTTAGCTAGTCAGAATACAATCTACAGCAAAACAAACACTTTCTCTTCTCTCTTCCCTCTTGATGAAAGCTCTCCCAAAATTACTCTTATGTGCTAAAGTCTTTCAAAGACTTATACCAATGAGCATAGAATAATTTTTCAAGATTTTTCTATTTATGTATAATGAATGGTGCTTTTTCTTTTTGCAAAACCAACTATAAATAAGAATAAAAACTGACTTCAATTCCGAACAGAAATGGAAACCAAAAGATAATAGGATTAGGACATTGGGCATTTGGCCAAACAACATGGGCATGAGCCCAACACAAGAGACAACTACAATTTGTATATATTTCATTTTGTCTAGCATATAATAAAATTAGGGAGAATAATTAACGACATTACTTGTCATTGGGCGAATGTCAACATATATGTTAAGGGAGATGCTAAACGGCCCAACTGGTGTAACCCAACTTTGGCCACACCAGTGAAAAGACATAAAAAAAACTCTCTAACTAATTAGCCTAAATTTTCCCTTTAAATTTCAAGTCTTGAAATATGCAAAAATTAAATGTTGGAAGATAAAGAGTCTTGTGTATTATATTTGTATTTATGTGTATTTAATAAAACTTATACATTTTGTTGATATCTAATTTTCCCTATATTTTTAAATATGAGAAAATACCTTCAAAATAGCATATATATATATATATATATATATATATATATATATATATATATATATATATATATTTTTTTACTATTGTTCCCATAAATTTAAAGATTTAAATTAATTTATTTTATCCCCTTTTATCCACAAAACCCCAATAATTATTTTCAAATTATTTCTTTGATGATTCATCTATTGTATTTCTATATTTATGCCAAAATATGGCTAATATAATTTATATATATATTTTTTGCAATTACATTTAGTATTTTTAAAGCTAAATTGCACATAATTGCAATGTTAGCCCTTTTAAGATATAAATATGTTTTATATGCATAAAATTGGATCCTGTATTTTTAAATTGCTAATTATGTATCCTAAATCATTTTAGCATTCGAAATTATTTTTTCAAAAATTATCTACTATTTCTTATAAATTAAATAGGAAAAAACTGGCTATTTAAATTATAGCCAAACTGGCTTTTAATTATAGCCAAATCAGGACCCCAATTCTCGGCCCAATTTTACAATTAAAACTCGGTGCACACCCTATTAACCCATACCCGAACCCAGAACCCAACCTACCCTTTTTAGTCTCGACCGTTGATCTCCCAGATCAACGGTCCACATTTTTTTTTTCCTTTTTTAATCCAACGACCCCCAAACCCTACCCTATTCTCTCATTTGCACCACCCTTGAATCCCTTCCTCTCCAAATTCTCTCTGAGACCTAACTCAAACCCTAATCGTTGTCACTGGTGTGAACCCCACCTACAATGTTTCTACGTCTTCTCTGACCGGGCCTGGTCTTCCACGCGCCATGGCTCTTCGTTTTTTAGATCCTTGAGATCTTCTCAAGGGAACCCCAACTGGTTCTGGTTTGGAACTTTGTTTATCAGCCTGTCTCAGGCCATTTTCCATTTGTGAGTAAGAACTTCTTCTTGTTTTATTACGAATGTATGGGTTCTTGACCTATTCTATCATCTACTACTTTTCTGGAAACCCTAGCTTTAAATCCTCCGATCTTTTTAGATATGTGATGGATCTATGTGTGTTTAAAGGTTCTCACCTATTTTCATCAAAAGATTTCTCTTAATTCAAATGATTTCCTTATTTTCTAGACTAGGGTTTCAAAACCCTTTTGCAAAAAACGATTCCTTTCTTATTTTTAGCAATTACTTTGTGATTTTTAACATGTTTAAACATCACTTGAGTCTTTTCTTTTGCTCGATTCATTTTTGTTCAGAAAACCTAATACTTTTGGATTCGATTTGAAGTTTGAATCTGTTTGCGATGTGTTTGCATGTCTCCCATGAACATTCTAGGTTTCATGCATGTTTTATTTGCTCTTGTTCTTCCTGCTCTAATCCGTTCTTAGGGTTTCTCTGCTTTTGTTCAAACATATTATTTATCGTTTAATAGGTCTGACTATTTGTTTTATTGATTGTTCACATGATAATTTGTGTTGATTTTTGTGTAATCTCTTTAGACCTGCGATATCTTTCCTGAATCTGTGATTTTGTGTATTTTCCTTGTAATTTTGTACTAATTTTTCGAATTGCTTCCTTAATTTTGTGATACTTTCCTTAGTGTTGATTCCTTATGATTTTCAATCTCATTCGTGATTCTTTGAACTAGCTTTCAGAATTAAAATTGTATTCTACCTTATTTATGTGCACAAATATGCCGTTAGTTATTTAACGTGTACTTTCCTTACTTGAAAATATTCTGTACTTAGTCCTTATTATATGACACATGCTTTTACTACTCCTCAGTCTTGTAAGTAATTCTTTTTCCTATTTGATACAACTTGTACCCGTTTGAACTATGACTCCCAAATTGAAGGATGTCCAGGTCTTTAATTGATTCTGATTTGTATTATTTCTATAATTGTGCTAAGTCAGTACATATTGCCATATTTTCCTTCCTGTTCTAATACTCTACCCTCTCTTTAGCATAACACACGAACAATTACACTATTCTGAACTCTCTCTCTTTCATACAAACATACTCTCTTACTTGTTACTCAGTTGGCTGCAAACCAAAATTGAGAGGTTACAATGCTCTACCGCTCTATTGTTCTACTACTTTACTGCTCTACTCACTACTGCTCTACTTCCCTTCATTGTACTGCTCTTCACTCTTCACTCTTCACTCTGCACCTATTCTCTCATTTTTATTGGTATGTTTTCAGTTTAATTTACAACATCCAAAACAATATGTCTCTATTTGTATTACACATCCTTTTGTTTCTCTTATGCTTCTACTTGTGGTTCTGCTGTCTCCCTTGCAATTAGCATGCCTATTTTTGCCATGTGATTACCCCTTTCTTGTAATCCAGCATACCTACTGCTTTCTTATATTTTCTACTGCTATTCTGCCCTACCCCCTCACCCCCAATACATTATAAGCATGTGTTTGTGACACCTAGTAACTATGTGATCCTGAACCCTTCCCCCTAAACCTAATGTGTAACTCTATTTAGCACCCCTTATTCTAATGTTGTTCAGCTCCCGGCAGGAACACTTTGTGATAGACTATTGATGTGACTATTTAAGTTCTGTAGTACTTCACTAGTGTTAACTTGTGTGCAAATATGCTTTCACATATGAACTACTTGTCCCCAATTCCTCCTTTCCCTGTTTGTGTTTGAATTATGTATGTTGATTTGGTTTTGAGTTGCTGATTGTCCTATTTCTTTTCTTCTTCTAACTAGTTTTCACTAAGGCAAACTCTTCTATTTTCAAACTAATTATTGTCAAAAATGTTTCCAACTCAACTCTTTTAAACCTATGTCAAGCACTCTCACATATACTTTTAGAAGTCTAGGTTCTGCCCCCTTAATGTGTGACTGCTTAGGGACCCTTATGAGCTCCTTCTGAACTCTGACACATTAAGGCTGGCTCTTCCATACTGCACTTACTCATTTAGTTGTGAGTCTGGGTGTAAGCACTGCCCGGAATCCCTTGGGATCCTTAGGGAACTCTGACACACCTGGATCATGTGAAAGGTTGTGAACCAATGGCATTTGAGGCATTCTGGAGATTTTGGGCCTATCACTGGGGTCCCTATAGTATAACCTCTTCTTTTATTATTTTGATTATGTAATTTGTGCAAACGATTTGTAATAATTATTGTAAAAACTCTCTGGGATGGATAGTGAAAAGGGATGGGGTAAATATGCATGCTATAGTTGTTAAGGGTAGAAAATATGTTATTCGGTTTATATTCCTAACTGCGCAATAGAAACCATGCTTAGGATTCATACATGTACTAGAAATCATGCTCTTAGGTCCCATGTTTAATGTTTCAGCATGTGCATCCTTATAAAATCATGTGTTAAAATCTGCTAATAACTAGAACTTTACCATTATGTTACGCGCTGCCATGTACACTTAGAGATCCTGCCTTAGGATAAAAACAACACTAATAAATAGGTCATTTCCATATCTTCTGAATATTCTGAAAGTATGCAACACTTGTGCATTTAGAAAAAAATCCTTTTCAGGTCCTGCATATACATCACTCTGCGTTTTGTGCATTAGATATCATGCCTTTAGAATTGCATTCACATACCCTTTGTCATCTCTAGTTTAATTATTGATAAAAAATAGATTAACCCAGCTGGTAATAATTCTGAAATTCTAAACATTTAGAACAACATGTTTAGTAATACAATTCAAACGGTCTTCTCTAAGTAACCCTGATAACTGGAAACATGATTCTCTATGTATGTTGCTTAATTATCAACTGGTTTAAAATTAGCAGGAAAAACTTATTAGGACCCATTTTCTGAATTACAGATCAGATCTGCCTCTATCATGTTTTAAAATCACTTAGATACCATGCTTTAGGATTCTAAGTTCAAATGTGGACCTTATCTGTGCATGAGTCGTTCTGTGTATGTGCATTACTTGTGGATGTATATTTGAGCCTTTTATCTATTTTCTGTGTTTTCCCCCCTAAATGCAGTCCTATGTGTTCTTATTTGTTGCCTAGTATTTTGCCTTTAAACCTGAGGGTCTACCTAGAACCTCCCTCATAGGACAAGAGTCCTAAATCCCTTCGGGACTGATAGGAATGGACGGGTAGCAGCATGCAATAGGGGTCAAGAACAACCCTCGCTTTAATTACCTTCACGGGGCGGAAAAGGTTAGATATGGATATGATGACCGGTGCGCTAATGCCACTCATAGCCCTTTCTGAGGAGTGATTACCGGGCATTGTACTGATGTGATTCTATAGGCGAACCAACCTAGGACACCCCTTTATATTCACAAACATGCTTAGATTGTATTTCTTTACAAAATCTTCTTTTTCATTAACTGTTTTGTTTCAAACATCTGTGTATTTAAATCCCCTACTATTTGAGCCATACTTGTTTATTTGCTAATCATACAAATTCACACAAAAACTGTTTGGCCGGGAACCACACTAGTGGATCCTGAGGGGTGCCTAACACCTTCCCCTTAAGATAATTTCAAGCCCTTACCTTGTTTGGTTACCAATCGTAGTTATAAATGAACCCTATAGGTGCCCTAACGCACCTTAAATCTTTAGGTGGTGACTCAAAAATGTAAACCCTTTTCCCAAAACGAAAGAGTTGTCCCAAAATGTCATAAACCCGATTTTGCGAGAAAAAGGAGGTGCGATAGCATGACGACTACGGGTGTGCATTCGAATCGGTTTATCGATAAATCGAATCGATTATTTGTTATCAGTTCATCGATAAATGAAATCGAAAAAATCGAAACCTTATTGA
Source organism: Nicotiana glauca (assembly GCA_026770625.1). Lineage (NCBI taxonomy): Eukaryota > Viridiplantae > Streptophyta > Magnoliopsida > Solanales > Solanaceae > Nicotiana > Nicotiana glauca. Next base: position 28,344 of record MU733456.1, read on the forward strand.
AACGATAACGATAAGCATATGTACAAATCGATAATCGATAAGTAATTATTGATAAGGGTCAAAATCGAATCGATAAATCGAATGCACACCCCTAAAAATTTCATCTACCACATTTAAGGAATGATCATATTTAAAGCTCAAGGGAATGAAGTTCAAATTAATGGAAAATAGAATTAGCAGTGATGATGTATTTTTATTTTTTTTTAATACCGTAGGAGTGTTGGTGGCATATATTGATCCCTTACTTTAGTTTCATTGGATGTGTCTGTTGACACAATTTTTATGTTATAAACAATGTTTGTCTTATTTTAGTTTCTTTTTGTCCATATTAGTTAGGCGTATTTATAGCGATATAATTTCCGTGGAATCCCGCAAATTTTCTTATTGGTGTAATCGATAACCGAATCGATAAGCCCTAAAAATTAATAAATCAAAATCGAAAAAATCGAAACCTTATTGAAATGATAACGATAAGCATATGTACAAATCGATAATCGATAAGTAATTATCGATAAGAGTCAAAATCGAATCGATAAATCGAATGCACACCCCTAATAGCGACTTTGCTGGGGATTTTTAGGCTTTTACCATTTCATACTGTTTTTGTGAATTTGTACCCTCCTTATGTAAAATTATTTGTTTAATTCCTTTAAGCATTTAATTTCTTCTTGAAAACCAAAACTGACATGTCTTTCTTGTCTCCTTCCTTTATAATTGCTTTAAATTTTTAAAACTGTTGTATTTATTGCTTTCTTAACGTGCAAATACATGTCAAAATACTTTTAATTATTGCATAATCATGCTCAACATCACACTCCACTCATACCAAAATAATACTATAGCAACACTTGATGAGTGATTGCGCCCTTCCTTTATCATTACCCCCTAAATTCAGAAAAGCTTATTTGCAGTAAAACTAGTCGATCAGTGGCGCAGTCGACAGTTCCGTGACTTCCCCCTTGAGTTGTCCGCTCAAGGGTCCCAGTCTAAAACCCCATAGAAACCTTACTTTGTTTAAATTTTGCATGCATCATGGTCGAACCTAGCCGGGTCAGTTATGTTGTCCACATAATGATCCTTTAAGATAGCCTTGTCCAAAAGTCCATTGGGTTTCCCTAAACCCAAAACAGACATCCTCACGTTTTGTGCATTTATTTGGAGAACTAAATGGCGATATGTTGATCATAAATTTATAAATAGTCGAGTCTGGTGGGGATAAGGTCTAACCTTTTTATTTTGCAGAGAATGAGGCACGAGGTCCCCAGCTTCGGAGTGGTTAACATACCCATGCTTTTGCTAGACCGGTGGAGGAATCTTCCATCGGATGATCAGATCAATGAATAGAAAGAAAGGGCCATCAAGGCTAGCGAAAAGCTATATTATCTGGAACACAGCCTGTTATAATTAGAAGGAAAAGTGAGGAAAAGAGTCAACGACTGCCAGAGCACTGAGGGAAACGAAGAAAGACATCTGGCGAAGGCGTTCTTACTAATGAGCCTACCCGAGCTGGAGGATTTAATCAACGGAACATTTAACCTAAGGAAGGTCCTTCTGTGACCAAATAAGCTAGATTTATTTTCGCTTTTCCTTAAGATGTAATAAAGCCAAATGCCAATAGTTACTAATTTTTATCATTATTTCAGTACCGTTTTGGGATTCATCTGTTCTTACATTATGAAATGAAGAATTTATTGGCATTAAAAGTTCTCCAAGTCTATTTATCACTAGGCCTACCTCGGGTATAAAGAGGTTCCCAAATTAGGACACATTTTACATTCCCGCACTATGTGTTTAAATATTGCAATACTTTTTATAATCCTCACCGACTTGATTACTTTTTGTTTTTATTTTTATTTTCTTTCTTTTTTTATTATCCCCGTCCCCAAAAGATTAGTTCGTGCACTCTGGCATCATTATCTTACTTCACAAGATCCAGGGGCCCTCCACCCACTCCTCCACTTAGTCCCATTAAAGGTAAAAATAAAATGGAAGATTTAAACAACATCAAGAAGGAGAACATACCTGAACGGGTAGAGGCCACTGATGTCCAGGGTATTCGGGTTCCTAATAAGAACGAGGCACAACTTGAACAGAAACTGTTGAAATTCCAGGAAGAGCTCGATCAGGTTCGAAATCTGGCAAACCTGTCATTTTCCCTCAACACCCCAGATATCAACTTCCCCAATGTTCAAAACCCTACACCTCTTCAAAATATCACAAAACAGTAGAATCATCCCGCACCCCACCATTACGCTTCTCCACCAAAAATCCTATGTAACACCTGCCATACCACAAACAGCACTCCACTACTCATCCTAGAACCTCAGAACTCTGCAAATGACCACTTCCACACACATACACCAGGCCACCATAACAATCCTATCTACGTGGAGACCATGCCACACTCCATCCAACCCATCTCATACAAACCTGAGTCTGATGAAAAGGGTCTGTTTATCAGGAACTTAGCCAAGGAACTTAAGAAACTGACTAGCCAGATTCAGTGCGTTGAGGGGAGCAAAGGAATCGAGGGGCTGAACTATGAGAACATTTACATACAGCCTGATGTCGACTGCCTGAGGGGTACAAACCTCCTAAGTTCAAAATGTTTGATGGTACGGGTGATCCAAGGGTCTATCTGAGGATCTATTGCGACAAACTGGTCGGAGTAGGGAAGGATGAAAGGATCTGCATGAAGTTGTTCATGAGGAGTTTTAAAGGAGATGCATTGTCTTTATACATCAGCCAAGATACCAAGAAGTGGTCAAGCTGGGTGAGCATGATATCTGACTTTATTGACTGATTCAGATTTAATACAGAGAACGCACCAGACGTGTTCTATATCCAGAATTTGAAGAAGAATCCCATGGAGATATTTCGCAAGTATGCTACTCGCTGGAGGTCTGAAGCTACTAAGGTCAGACCCGCCTTAGAAGAGGAGAAAATGAACAAGTTCTTTGTCCGGGCTCAGGACCTATAGTACTCTGAACGGCTGATGATGATTGAGAATCACAAGTTCTCCGACATTATCAAATTAGGTGAAAGAATTGAAGATGGTATTAAAAGTGGTATGGTCACAAATTTCGAAGCCTTGCAAGCTACAAATAAGGCTTTACAGTCTGGTGGTGTGTCCAAGAAAAGGGACGTAAAGGCCGTGATGGTTTCACAAAGGACCAAGTCTCCCCTCAAATACCAAACTTACTCAACACCTCGACCCACACACCGGCCAACCCCAAATTACCAAGCATCCTTACGCTCATACCAAGCTCGCCACCAACTTATCAATCATCTCCACCTCCTACATATCAACCTACTTCACCCAAATACTCCCAACCCGCTCAGGTCTACCAAACCTATAATGCTCAACCATTCTATTATCAATCACTCCTGAACACCAAAATTTCCCTAAACCCCGACCTAATTTCGATCAGACCTCCAAAACAGTATACATCCATCGTCGAACCCATCGACCAGCTGTATGGGAGGCTCAAAGCTATTATTTATGTCACCCCCATCCCTGCTGCAACCCCTGAGAATCCTTCTCAATGGGTTAACCCAAACAAGTCGTGTGCATACCACTTTGGCATGAAAGGGCACACCGTCAATGAATGCCACTCTTTGAAAGACAAGATACAGTCTTTGAGTGATAACAAGATCATTATGGCAAAGGAACCCACTCCAAACGTCCGCAACAATCCTCTTCCAGACCGTAAGGGTGGAGATATTCACATGATCGAAGTAGAAAATGATTGGGATCCTGAGGGATCAATCGGGTTAATCGCAGAAGGTGCTGACCCAAAGAAATCGAAAATTACTCTCAATCTAATAATAGTCCAGATCCAACCGTCTAAGGATGCTGAGGTGAAGATGTATGTACCTCTTGAGTTTGAAGCAGTGCCATTCACAAAGGCACTGCACCAATTGAGGCTGAATTCGTGTCTTCGGCAAAAGCACCCGCACCATTTGAGGTTGTAGTCTTGCCACCCAGGGCACATGTTCCATTCGAAGTGAGGATAGACGCACCAATCCCAGTGGCGATGTCAACCATGCCATCGTTCTACACAAATATTATACCCTGGGACTATACAGCCGAGGCAAGAAGGAAGGGCAAGTTCAAGATTGAAATAACTGTCGCAGCACAGGGTATGACAAGAACTGGTAGAGTCTATACCTCTAAACATCTGGCTGAATCAAGCAAGAAGGCCTCCAACTGGCCACCCCTCATTGAGAAAGGTTCGGACTGCCTTTGGAGGAAAATATAGACCAAGGAATATTCGGTCATCGACCAGTTAAACAAGATGCCATCACAAATATCCATTCTCTCCTTGATGAAAAATTTTGAGATGCATAAGAACGCTTTGTTAAAGGTGCTAAATGAAGCATACGTACCAAGTAATATCACTAGCAGAGAAGTGGCTAATATGGTAGGACAAGTGCTGGAAATCCATAAGATCACCTTTTATGAGGATGAGCTGCCACTTGAAGGGATGGGGCACAACAAAGCACTACACATCACCATGCAATGCGAAGATGATTTCATCACCAGAATCTTGATCGATAGAGGTTCCAGTCTTAACATTTTTCCGCTGGTAACACTCAAGAAGTTGGGTAAAGGGCTGCATAAGATAAAGCATGGAGCAATCAATGTGAAAACTTTCGATGGTTCTCAGAGGTCCAACATTGGTGAGATTAGTCTATGCCTGCAGATGGGACCAACTTGGTTCGAGGTCGATTTCCAGGTAATAGATGTACCAGCATCTTACAACTTGCTATCGGGACAGCCATGGATCCATCCTGCTCGGCCCGTAGCATCAACGCTGCATCAAGCAGTAAAGTTCGAATGGAATCACTAGGAAGTGATCATTCACGGCGACAGTAGCAATCCTATATACAGTCTACAGACTATTCCGACAATCGAGGGAAGAAGGAAGCTGGGTGGAGAAACTTACCACCATATTGAGCGGGTCAATGCTATTGACAAAGACAAATGGTGGGATAGAAAAATCGAGAGTATACTGAGTTGGAGTGGGTACGAGCCTGGCAGAGGGCTCGGTAAGAACCTCCAAGGAATCTGTAAACCTGTAAAACTCAATAAACATGGCACTACCTTTGGTTGGGGATATGAATACACATGGGAAGAATTCAATAGCTGGTCGCCACCATGGCGCGGTCCTGTCTACCCACTGGAGCAGCCAATACTGCATCTAGAGGAGACCTTCCAACAAGCCGATATTATTTATGGGTCGGATGAAAAAGAAGCACATGCAGCAGTGAAGAAAGTATTTCTAGAGGACAGTGATATGGACTATTACGTTATTCTCAAGGAGGAGGGGGAGGAATGCCCTTCCATACAGGCCGTGAGAAGAGGGGCACATCTCAGTAATTAGACCATCAGGACAACCAGAGCCCGACGAGCCTCGGGGTAGCAAGGCTAAAACAAGCATTATTCACTATTTTATCTAGTAAATGATTTTTTTTCGCATTTTTCAATTCCCGCAATAAGATCTTTGATGTTCAAAATAATTATTCAATTTATCAAAAGTATTTTTGATTTTTCTTATGAATTAATATTTATTTCTATTGTTTTCTCTCATTAGTTTACCTATACAACATTATTATTACTTGTGTTGATGAACCGATGACTTTGACATGTAATGAGACAATGCAACAGGCGGATGTAGATTCCGAGGAAGACGACATACCTGATGAGATTGTCAAAGAAGTTGAGAATTTTGAGAACAGACCTAAGTCCAACTTGAACGAGACCAAAATTCTCAACCTGGGAGATTCAGAAAATGTCAAGGAAATATGGATAAGCATTCACCTATCGCCATTAGGGAAGAAAGAATACAGAAAATTTCTAAAGGAGTATGAAGACATATTCGCCTGGTCGTATGATGACATGACTGTTCTGAGTACGTCTATTGTCGCTCACAAACTGCCAACCAATCCAATGTGTCCGCCGATAAAGCAAAAGCTCAGAAAGTTCAAGCCCAATATGAGCTTGAAAATCCAGGAAGAAGTCATCAAGCAGATCAATGCCAAGGTTCTTAGGGTGGTTGAGTACCCAACATGGTTAGCTAATATTGTGCCAGTTCCAAAGAAGAATGGGAAGGTCAAAGCCTGTGTCGACTACCGGGATCTCAACCGGGCCAATCCGAAAGACGACTTCCCTTTGTCGAATATACACATCCTGATCGATTATTTGTCATGCCCCAAAATTCGAGGAGCGAGACCGACGCTCAACCGAGTAAACCCGACTAAGCAAGCCTGGCAGGTTTCATATATACTACTCAACCCAACTAATAATAAATAACAGATGACCTCCATTCAAAATACTTAGTAAGTATTTTATTAACAATTCCATTTCATTTCCATTAGCAGCTTAAATCATAAATATAAAAATATTACAAGTTTTGTAAATCATTGCCAAATATCAATATTTCAATTTTAATTCCAATACCCAACACAACCCACAACTTGTCTATGGAGCCTCTAAATATAACTGAAGAATAATACAGAAATGCCGGCAACAAGGCTCCGGGAAGAACAGCGGCATAAGCCATGCAGGGCCGAAGAGGAAAGGGGCTCACCAATATAGCCGACGGAAAGTGGAGGAGGTGCTACTGCCGGTGGACTGGAGTGCCTGCTATAGAACCACCTACAATCATAACATGAATGTAGCGCCCCCAGCAAAAGGAACATTAGTACATTTGAATTGTACTGGTATGTATAACTAAACACCATTTTACTAGAAAGAACTATCAAACAGGTACAAGTAAATAACATGGGTAAATCAAGGATGCAATTCATATAATCTTTCATACAATTTCCAAAACATAGATTGGGGCATTTCTGTCACATGTTCACCACTATTCTCAATACCACCTCCATCTTGAGCGGAGTCCGGTCACGACCCGACTGGCTAGGTTACCTCATTGTAGGCATTAATCTCAATCAATATTTTATTTCCCTTATCCGGAATTTAATATCAGCACATTACCACCATGTATGCGGCATGGTGTCCGATTACGACCCGATCGGCTAGGTCGCCTTGCCTAGGCATTACTCCATTCTCATTAGTAAACACCTCTAAATCTTTATTCCACACATATCATAACAATTCCTGGGCACTCATGGCCATCATCATCACATCGTTTTCCCTTTTCAATATTCATTTTACAAGTTGTGATCATAGACACATATATAAAAAATAATTCAAGTTTCAATCACGGGTAAGTGAGCACATAGCTAGCATGAATAATTCTTTGTTTCGATGTTGGCTTATAGCCCAAGTATTTCAACACATAACTGTACCTTTTCATCCTTCTCTAATTATCCAGAATGGTACATTATTCACATCGAGGCACATCCTTCATGAATATGTATAGATAATCGCAAATCAATTAATGCGTAATAACATGAAATATGCTAACCAATTCAACTCTTACCATACTTTCATAAATGACAATGGAGCTCAATTTCTAAAAAAAAGGGGGTTTTAGCCATACATGCATTTCTTGAGCTTTCCTTTAATTACTACGATATTCCGGAAATTCTATCAACTTCAATCTATTTTAGAAATAGCAAAATTGAACACCAATTAGGAAGATATTCATAATTCTAGCTCATTTGAGCATTTTGTCAAATACCAGTAGAGCATCTTGATTTTAAATCCCCTTTTTTCAAGATTTCCTTCATTCCCTAACCCAATCTTTACTTATTTATGTTAAACAATCTTTTCCATAAACCTAAGTTGTACATGCATGTATACACAATACTAATACACCCAAGAATCATACCTCTATAACCCATCTTATACTCTAAACTCGAAATTAAAACCTAGGGTATAGAATCGTACCTTTCAGATGAAGAACTTGTGATTGGGTTCTTTGATTCTTGAAGATTGATGCAAGATTTGGATGATTTAAATGTTGGGTCCCTACTTCTCCCACTAAAATTATCTCACACCTCTCTAAAATCAGTAAGAAATGACGCCAAAATGAACCCTAAGGCCTATATATCCAAATGGGGTCGGGTTATAAAAATAGGGAAATTAACCCTCCGATGTCAGGTCTGCTATAGCAGAATGGACCGCAGAACGCGAATGCTGGCCGCATAATACACCTCAAAATCGGCATCCAAAACTAGGCTACAGTGATCCAATTTTCGACCTGATTTGCTACCGCAGATAAAAAATACGGACCGCATAATGGACATTGAGATCGCAGGTCTGACATGACACAGGATCGTATTTTTCAGCCTTTGGTAATTTGATCATAACTTTGTGTAGGAATGTCCAAATGACGAATGGTTTGAAGCGTTGGAAAAATAGACTAAAATAACTTTCATATGATAGGTTATACATCACCTAGAAACTTATAGATATTTATATATTCTCGTTTAAAGTGGAGCCTTATGCGAATCCACTTGAAATTTTAGCCTATTACGAAAATTTTCCCATTTCGAATACACTTAGGCTTGTATTTAGACCTCACATCACTTACCATAAGACTTATACTCATATTTACCAAGTCTAATTGATGTCCACCATGTTAATAGAACATAAAATATAATAATTCGCCTACGTGACACCACGAAATCCTAGATTACTTTGCAAAATTTTCCGAGGCCTTACATTCTCCCCCCCTTAGGATCATTCATCCTAGAATGATGAGTAGAGTCTTCCCCAAATACTTTGACATCACACATCTCTTTTCTAACCTACCTCAAGTCCCTAAATTTTGACTATCTCCAAAATTCTTCTGAAATTTCGGCAGAGTCTCCTTTGTAACTAGGCCTATCCACCCGTCAGAGAACCACCAACAACAACACCATTCTTAGTCTCGTTCGAGCTAGGTAGACCCTTATTACTCTACCTTGCAGTATTAGATGGAGTTTTTGGCTGCATTCTGGGGCAACATGATGAAACTGGTAGGAAGGAGCAAGCCATTTATTATCTCAGCAAGAAGTTCACCCCGTATGAGGCTCGGTATTCTCTATTGGAATGCACTTGTTGTGCTTTGACTTGGGTATCTCAGAAGCTGAGACATTACTTCTGTGCCTATACTACATATCTCATATCGAGAATGGATCCCTTGAAGTACATCTTTCAGAATTCCATGCCCACTGGCAAGCTAGCCAAGTGGCAAATCCTGTTGAGTGAGTTCGACATTGCTTACGTAACTCAAAAAGTGGTCAAGGTACAGGCACTGGTAGACCACCTTGCTGAAAACCCCGTAGATGGAGGATACAAACCCTTGAAAATGTATTTTCCTGATGAAGAGTTATCATTCATAGGAGAATACATTGCGGAATCCTATGACGGTTGGTGAATGTTCTTTGATTGAGTAGCAAACTTCAAAGGAGTTGGCATAGGAGCAGTCCTAATATCAAAAATCGGTCAACATTATCTGGTGTCTGCCATACCCAGGTTCCCCTGCACAAACAACATGGCCGAATATGACGCCTGCATCTTAGGACTTAAAATGGCCATTGACATGAATGTTCAAGAGCTGCTAGTGATTGGAGATTCAGACTTACTTATACATCAGGTATGAGGAGAATGAGCAACCAAGAATTCCAAGATACTCCTGTATTTGCACCACGTATAGGAATTGAGAAAGAGGTTCATGAAGACGAAATTCCAACATGTTCCCATAATCCAGAATGAGTTCGCCGATGTATGGGCTACCCTATCACCTATGATACAACATCCATACAAGAATTTCATTGATCCCATTCTGGTGAAAATCCATAATCAACTAGCTTATTGTGCCCATGTTGAAGAAGAAGTAGACGAAAATCCTTAGTTTTATGATATCAAGGAATATTTGGCAAAAGGAGAGTACCCAGAGCTTTCAAATCCTACTCAGAAATGCACACTTCGAAGATTGTGTAACAACTTCTTTCACAGCAGAGGAATCATATATAGGAGGACTCCCGATTTAGGATTATTAAGATGTGTCGGCGCAAAGGAAGCATCCATGTTGCTAGAGGAAATTCATGTTGGGACCTGCGATCCATATATGAACGGTTTTATCTTAGCAAAGAAGATACTTCGGGATGGTTACTTTTGGATGACTATGGAAAAGGCAAAGAAGATACTTTGGGCTAGTTACTTTTGGATGACTATGGAAAAGGACAGTATCCATTATGTCCGGAAATGCCACGGTTGTCAGATACATGCAGACATGATAAAGGTACCTCCAAACAAGCTTAATCCAACAAGTTCATCGTGGTCATTCACTGCTTGGGGAATGGATGTTATTGGACCAATCGAGCCTGCTGCATCAAACAGACACAGGTTCATCCTAGTAGCCATCGACTATTTCACAAAATGGGTCGAAGCAGTATCTTACGAAGCAGTGACTAAGAAAGTCGTGGCAGACTTGTCTGCGACCGCATTGTTTGCCAATTCGAAATTCCAGAGTCAATCATTACTGATAATGGCTCCAACCTCGACAACGACTTGATGAAATCTATGTGCGAAACTTTCAATATCAAACACAAGAATTCCATAGCCTACAGACCTTAGATGAATGGAGCTGTAGAAGCCGCCAACAAGAATATCAAGAAGATATTGAGGAAAATGATAGATAAGCATAGGCAGTGGCATGAGAAGTTATCATTTGCTCTAATGGGATATGGCACCACAGTCCGCACATCAACCGGGGCAACCCCTATATGCTGGTTTACGGTACAGAGGCTGTCATTCCCATCAAGGTAGAAATTCCTTCCCTAAGGATCATACAAGAAGCTAAGCTCGACGACACAAAGTGGATAAAAAGTCGTTATGAGCAACTAGTCCTTATAGATGGAAAGAGAATGAATGTATTCTGCCATGGTTAAATCTATCAGAACAGAATGTCCAGAGCTTACAACAAAAGAGTCAAGCCAAGACAGTTCACACCGAGGCAGCTGGTGTTAAAGAAAAATTTTCCGCATTAAGATGAAACCAAAGGGAAGTTCTCTCCCAACTGGCAGGGTCCATACGTGGTTCCCCAGGTTTTGACTGGGGGAGCCCTCATACTTGCAGAAATGGACGGAGAAGTCTGGCCAAAGCTGATCAATTTAGATGCAGTCAAGCGTGATCTAAATTGAACTACGCCTAACCTGATTCCCGTTTAAGAGGGGATACATAGGCAGCCCTATGGGTTCAGTCACAATTCAATAAAAATTTTACTTCCCCCACAATCGAAAACTGGGGCAGAATTTTGAGGAGGACCTTTAAAATTCTGAGGTAATTTCAGCTGATCGCCACACGAGCAACAATCAGAAACATCAACCCATCAAACTAGATAGAAGTTTGAGAAGGACCCTCAAAATTCCATAGCAGAAGAGGTTGTAGTGTCCCGAACTACGTCACAGTCATCGGTTTATCTAAAAGCTATTTTTAGTTATACGTTTATGTCATACTTTTACAAAATCATACATGTCTATTATTGAAACTGCTTTGTTTAGCAACGCTACCCCAATGATACAGACAGTTTCACCAAATCAAAGCCGAAAAAGTCAAGCAAGCCAGCAGGGATACGAACTAACCTTCCCCCTTACAAAACTCACGATTCTTCTTTGGATGCAGGCAATAGGATTGCGAAATCATTAAACTTACTGTATGCCCATGGGAAAAACATCGTTCAAAATAAGATTCTCAGAACCGTTGCACTTGCCAATATTGCTATCAGCACACACTAGTGAGGTTCCATATGTCACAATGCTCCTAGTAATCATGACGCCGTAATCTGTTATTAGCTAAGAAAATTCTACCGTCATTTGTTATTCTATTTCTTGCATAAGGCTACTATTCTACCTTCCGAGACTAAACACTCTCCATCTGCATCTGTATTGCATAACGCTACCATTCTGCCTTCCTATTTGCATAAGGCTACTATTCTACCTTCTGAGACTAAACGCTGTCTCCGTCTGCATCTGCACTGCATAAGGCTACCATTCTGCCTTCCAATTTGCATAAGGCTACTTTTCTGTCGTCTAAGACTAAACGCTGTCTCCATCTGTATCTGCATTTCATAAGGCTACCATTCTACCTCCAATTTGCATAAGGTTACCATTCTGCCTTCCGAGACTAAATGTTGTCTCCATCTGCATTCGCATTGCATGAGGCTACTATTCTGCCTTCCAATTTGCATAAGGCTACCATTCTTCCTTCCAATCTGCATAAGTCTACCATTCTACCTTCTGAGGTTAAGCTCTACCTCCATCTCCATTTGCATCTTTGCATAAGGCTGCTCTCCTGCCTTTCGAGGCTAAGCTTTGCCTCCAATTTTTCTTCGAAACTAAGCGCTATCTCAAGCACTATTTATCTCGCTTTTCTTACGGCCTAAGCTCTGCCGTTCAATTCATAAGACTAAGCTCTGTATTTTCCATATCATACTACTACATCCTTCATGGGCTAAAATATCACCAACTCGTCCAAAGGCGTCATCGTTCGGAGGAGCCATCTTCATGGCCCGAGAACACTATGTCATGGCCTGAGGATCTCTTTCGATCTTTTGCATATCATTATTCAAAGGCATCATGGTTTGGAGGCACTATCCACATAGCCCGAGAACATCATTTCATGGCCTGCGAATCCTACACCAAACAACCATGGCCCAGGAGATCATGGTCTGAGGATGCCATTCCTAACCATCCAAAGACAACATTCATGGTCCAATGGGAATTTGAATCATGTTTAAATTATGCAATATATGCTTGTATCATTTATTTGCAGGTAACCCAGCGACCAACGGCTATCCCAACAGGAGCGATCCCGCTCCAGTTTTCCCAGCCATATCAAACTTCACCATTCCCAGAAACCGTTCACTCACCCGACCCTAGATGTTACGTTTTCTCTTGAGATGAATTCACCGGTAATCTTCACCGATAAATCCAGAACTACACATAGCCTGATTCTAGTAAGACCACAAATATGTAGGCAGCTCAGAAGCCAGGGTGCGACCTAATCCCTCAAACAGTTTCGCTCGATCAAAATTGGCCGTCATTTCTTTACCGGAAAATTCTTTTCATACTTCCCAACCCACACCCTATTAACCCATACCTGAATCCGGAACCCAACCTACCCTTTTTAATCTCAACTATTGATCTCACAGATCAACGATCCACGTTATTTCTTGGCTTTTTTAATCCAACGACCCCCCAAACCTTACCTCATTCTCTTATTTGCACCGCCCTTGAATCCCTTCCTCACCAAATTCTCTCTAAGACCTAACTCAAACCCTAATCACCATCACCGGTGTGAACTCCTCCTACGATGTTTCTACGTCTTCTCCGACTGGGCCTGGTCCTCCACGTGCCATGGCTCTTTGATTTCTTAGATTTTTGAGATCTTCTCAAGGGAACCCCAACTGGTTCCGGTTTGGAACTTTGTTTATCAGCCTGTCTCAGGCCATTTTCCATTTGTGAGTAAGAACTTCTTCTTGTTTTATTACGGATCCATGGGTTCTTGACCTATTCTATTATCTCTACTATTTTTCTAGAAACCCTAGCTTTAAATCCTCCGATCTTTTTAGATATGTGATGGATCTATGTGCCTTTAAAGGTTCTCACCTATTTTCCTCAAAAGATTTCTCTCATTTCAAATGATTTCCTCATTTTCCATACTAGGGTTTCAAAACCATTTTGCAAAAAAAATGGTTCCTTTCTGATTTTTAGCAATTACTTTGTGATTTTTAACATGTTTAAACATCACTTGAGTCTTTCCTTTTGCTCGATTCATTTTTGTTAAGAAACCCTAATACTTCTGGATTCGATTTGAAGTTTGAGTCTGTTTGCGATGTGTTTTCATGTCTCTCATGAACATTCTAGATTTCATATATGTTCTATATGCTCTTATGCTTCCCGTTCTAATCCGTTCTTATGGTTTCTCTGATTTTGTTCAAACATGTTATTTATCGTTTAATAGGTCGGACTATTTTTTTATTGATTGTTCAAGTGATAATTTATATTGATTTTTGTGTAATCTCTTTATACCTGCGATATCTTCCTTGAATATGTGATTTTGTGTATTTTCCTTCTAATTCTATACTGAGTTTTCGAATTGCTTTCTTCCTTTTGTAATATTGTTCTTAGTTAGTGTTGATTCCCTGTGATTTTCAATCTCATTCATGATTCTTTGAACTAACTTCCAGTATTAAAATTGTACTCTACCTTATTTATGTGCACAAATATGCCGTTAGTTATTTAACGTTTACTTTCCTTACTTGAAAATATTCTGTACTTATTCCTTATTACATGCAACATGCTTTTACTACTCCTACTGTGGTAAAATCAGTCTTATAAGTAATTCTTTTCCCTATTTGATATAATTTGTACCCGTTTGAACTATGACTCCTTAATTAAAGTAAGTACGGGCCTTTAATTGATTCTGATTTGTATTATTTCTATAATTTGTCTAAGTCAGTATTTATTATCTTATTTTCTTGCCTATTCTAAAACTATAAATACTCTACCCTCTCTTTAGCATTACACACGAACAATTTCACAATTCTGAACTCTCTCTTACACACATACATACTCTCTTACTTGATACTCAGTTGGCTGCAAACCAAAACTGAGTGGTTACATTGCTCCACTGCTCTATTGTTATACTACTCTACTGCTCTATGCACTACTGCTCTACTTACCATCATTGCCTTCTCTTCACTCCTCACTCTGCACATATTCTATGATTTTTACTGGTATTTTTTCAGTTTAACTTACAACATCCAAAACAATATGTCTCTATTTGTATTGTACGTACTTTTGTTTCTCTTATGCTTCTACTTGTGGTTCTCCTGTCTCCCTTACAATTAGCATGCCTATTTTTGCCATGTGATTACCCCTTCCCTATAATACAGCATGTCTACTGCTTTCTTACATTTTCTACTACTATTCTGCCATACACCCTCACCCCAATACATTATAAGCATGTGTTCATGACACTTAGTTACTATGTGATCCTGAACCCTTCCCCCTAAACCTAATGTGTAACTTTGTTTAGCACCTCTTAATCTAATGTTGCTAAGCTCCTGGCATGAACACTTTGTGATAGACTTTTGTTGTAACTATTTAAGTTCTGTAGTACTTCTCTGGTGTTAACCTGTGTGCAAATATGCTTTGACATATGAACTAATTGTCCCCAATTCCTCCTTTCCCTGTTTATGTTTGAACTATGTATGTTGATTTGGTTTTGAGTTGCTATTTGTCTTGTTTCTTTTATTCTTCAAACTGGTTTACACTAAGGCAAATCCTTCTATTTTCAAACTAATCATTGTCAAAACTATTTCCAACTCAACTCTTTTAAACCCATGTCAAGCACTGCCACATATACTCTTAGAAGTCTAGGTTCTGCCCCCTTAATGTGTAACTGCTTAGGGACCCTTATGAGCTTCCTTTGAACTGTGACACATTGAAGCTGGCTCTTCCATACTGCACTTACTCATTTTGGTTATGAGTCTGGGTGTGAGCGCCCGGTATCCCTTGGGATCCTTAGGGAACTCTGACACACCTGGACCATGTGAAAGGCTGTGAACCAATGATATTTGAGGCATTCTGGAGATTCTGGGCCTATCATTAGGCTCCCTATAGTATAACCTCTTCTTTTATTATTTCAATTATGTAATTTGTGCAAGCGATTTGTAATAATTATTGTAAAAACTCTCTTGGGATGGATAGTGAAAAGGGATGGGGTAAATATGCACGCTGTAGTTGTTAAGGGTAGAAAACATGTTATTAGATTTATAATCCTAATTGCGCAATAGAAACCATGCTTAGGATTCATACATGCATTGAAAATCATGCTCTTAGGTCCCATATTTATTGTTTCAGCATGTGCATCCTTATAAAATCATGTGTTATAATAACTAGCACTTTACCATTATGTTATGCGCTGCCATGTACACTTAGAGATCCTGACTTAGGATAAAAACAACACTAATAAACAGGTCATTTCCATATCTTTTGCATATTCTGAAAGTATATACACTTGTGCATTTAGAAAAAAATCCTGCTCAGGTCCTGCATATACATCACTCTGCATTTTTGTGCATTAGATATCATGCCTTTAGAATTGCATTCACATATGCTTACGCATCTCTATTTTAATTATTGATAAAAAATAGATTAACCCAGTGTGAGCACATGATTTTTGCCCTATATGAATTTTACTCCCATAAATTCAAAACAAAATAATTTCCTTTTATCATTTGAAATTTTGTGGCATTTTCTGTTTGCAATTGTTTGTGCATGTTTATTTCATTTTAATTAATGAAAAATAGAAAAATCGTGCATTTGCATTTAGGACCTAATTTTCTACTTTTTAGGATAATTAGTCATTTTGCATTTTTAACTTTTAACTTTTGAATTTGTCATAGTTTTTTTAAAATTAGGACTTAATCAATTTTGAGGAAATAATTAGTTTAGTTTTGGGAATTAAATCAGGTTTTTTATCTTAACTTTGCATTTTAAAAAATCTGAAAAAAAGAAAAAAAAAAAAGAAAAGGAAATAGAAAATGAAAAGAAAAAGGATTCATTAAACAATACCCAATTGTTGGGCCAAAGCTATTAAAACCCCTCAAGCCCAAATCCCTTCAGATTTTCCAAACTTCCCCCAGCCCAAATAACCATTACCCGCCCAGACCCACGCCCCAAACCAAACATGACCTGACCCATTCTCAAATATAGACGCGAATACAATCATACAGAGACTCCAAATGAACACTGTTCCTTCATCGTTCTCACTCGAATCCAGCCCCAAATTCAGTCCAAATCCAAGCGAGTGAGCCTCAAATCTCTCCTCACGCGTCCCTCCATCTCTCCTCTTACCGTTCTAATGGTATCTGACGCAAGATTCCCCTCTCCCTCTCACTCACTTGAATTCGAGTTTTGTCTCATGATTGGAAGGTTCTGGGGATGATTTGCTGGATGAGTGTGAGGTGTTAGATTGATTTCACTCAATTAGAGCCCCATATTCATCAAGGATTCATCTTCAAAAGAAGCCTTATCCAATTTTGTGAAAGGGGGACTCGGCTAAAAAATTCAGAGAAAAGCTAAAAGGTTTCTGGGAACTATGGGTTTTTCTGAGTTTATTTTCTTCTTTGATGAGTTCTTTCAAAGTTTAATAGAAACATATATACAACTTTTTCTTATTTTCTAAATCCGAATTTGAGTTCTAAGGAGGTAAAAATTGAGATTCAAGCTGGGTTTTCTACTATCGTCTTGCTGATTTATTGTTGAACCTCGCTAGGATTTGGAGTCGAGAAGTGCATTGTCGAGTATATATTTGTTATAAAAGATATTTGCAGCTTCAGATTCAATCTTTCTCTCTTTTATTCTTGCGATTCTGTCTTGTTTCAGTGTTTTGAGCTTTGAGTCTCAGTCTGGATTAGTCTGTTTTTGTGATATGATCGAATATCTTGTTGACTAAATCTATTCTCAATAGTGGTATGTGTTTGAGTATTTTTAGTTAGTAGAAGTTGATTTTGAGTGGTCATTTTCTATGGTTTAACTGTTATTGTGATATCGAGCCTTCTTTCGAGTCCAGATTTCGTCGATTTCAAATAGCTGTTATTGTTTGGTTAGTCTGTCTTTGTGAAACTACTCTCGCCTACTGGAACTGGAAGGTAGGCTCGTAAGTTTGCTTGATTTTCAGCGTGATAGTATTAGTATAGAAATCGATCGTGTGATTTCTAGGAACACAAATTGCATTCGTTTGTTTTCCTTCTCTACGAAACATCTTCTCTTATGAGATTGTTTGGAAGAACACAAGTTGTTGCTTCATTGCCTACTGTTAGCATTCTTTTAGTTTACTTGTAGCAGCATATTATGGGAATCTAGACTAGACAACATCTTTGTTTCTTTTCAAAAGTTGCGTCAACAGTGAAACTCGTGTGATTTAAGTTCTGAAGCTGCGATCAAAACTTGTTGCTTGATTGCAATCATATATCTAACTTCTTGAAATTGTGAATGCGAGGTTGAAACACTGATACGTCAATTTTGTTAGTCCATTCTTAATATGGCGTTCATGTATCTTGTTGAAAAATGAATCGTCTAGTTCATGGCTGTGTATTCATTTATTTGGTTGCATTAGTTTGGTGCTTGACTTGGTTTACCAGTTTCCTTCCATGAAGATCTTTGGTTTTTGACGTGGATTTCCAGTAAATCACGGGATCGTTTGGTCTCTGTTCAAATTGCATAGGCTAGGTGGAAGTATGGGCTCTCTTTAAATTCATTTCCTCTCAATTTTAGCCTAGATCCTTTGGAATCCTGTTATCAATGTTCTAGTGTTTGTGAGTCAAGTCTGAAATTGAATAGTTGAATCCATTATGAGTTGTTTTTACTGATTTTCCTTAGTTCTCAAACGAGAAGTCTACTAGAAGTGTTCTGATGGTATTGCTATGTCACGACCCAAAACCCCGCACTGGTCATGATGGCGCCTCTTGTGAAGACAAGGCCAGCCAACTAACCCAACTCGTCTCTTTCAAAGTAGTTAAGCATAAATGATTAGCATAAATACGACTTAATAACATTAATTAGCGGAAATACATCCTAACACAGCCCAAACCGGGGTTTCACAAGTCACGAGCATCTATAAGAATGAAATTTCCACTTTCCAGTCTAGAAATACACTGAACAAGAGTATTAAATAACATAGAAAGACAATGGTACTGCGAACGCTGGCAGTCACCTTGCTAAAACCTCTACTACTCTGCCTCCACGCAGCCAATACCCGCTACCGGGAGAATAAATACCTGCAACTGCACGCGAGGTGCAGGGAATAAAGTGAGTACTCCAACTCAGTGAGTAATAAAAGTAAATAACTACTGAGCAGTGAGAAATCACGTAAAGCAAACCATCATGATACACAAGAGCAGTGAAAAACCCCTTTGGGAGAAAGCAGTGAAGCTGTAAAACTTTTAGAAATATCTTAGCTCAGTTTTAAACCTCTTTTGAATATGACTTTTTCAAAGATTATGCAAATAAATGCAGAAACAAATAGTGCAGATAAGAACAGAAGTCCGCCTCTCAGGCACCACACTCGGTTATCAGATAATACCAGAACAACAGGTGAATATTGTAAGAAAAAGCACAAACAGCATATAATGGTAGACAAATGAAATAAGGCAAACATATCAAACGATACTGGTACCGCAGCGGCGTGCAGCCCGATCAATATACCGTTGTGGCGTGCAACCCAATCCATTTAACGTCGACGACGCTCACTAGGGGTGTGTACATACTCCGGAGGGGCTCCTACAGCCCAAGCACAATATCCAGTCTTCCTGTGGCATCAATCAGGCTCTCGGCCTCAATATCAATACATTACCGCTGCGGCATGTAGCCCAATCCATAAGTATCCTCACAATACTGGCCTTCGGCCTTACTCAGTCAATAAAATCACGTAAGCCACTCGGGCAATAATAAAGTATGATGCTCAGCCCGAAAGATTTTATGGAAATATCATTTCGAGTATTTAAGGCATAATAACTTGGCTGAATTTTTTAAACAGTGAAAAATACATGGCTGAGTTCAAATATATAATTAAATCAGTGAGGAATTTTTAACAACAATCTCCGAAGGGTTCAAATAATTGGCATGAAGCCCAAGTATAGCAATCAGCCCAAATTATGATGATAACAAGTAATTTTAGTCAAATACGCAGTAAATTCATCAATCGGGACGGACCAAGTCACAATCCCCAATGGTGCTCTACCCCACGCTCACTATCTGGCATGCAAGTCACCTCAATACAGCACTATGATGTGCAAATCCGGGATTTCAAACCCTCAGAATATCATTTACAATCATTACTCACCTTAAACCGGTAAAATATCTAGCTCGTGACGCCTTTGCACCTCAAATCGGCCTCCACGCGCGTCGAATATAACCAAATCAGAGCGAATACATCACAATATGCTAAGGGAACAATACCCAATCAAAAACAATTGAAATTAGCAAAAATCTCAAAATTAGCAAAACCCGAGCCCCGGGCCCACTTCTTAAAAAATTAGAAAATTAACATCACCGGATTCCTTATCTTGCCACGAGTCTATACATATCAAAATTACCAGAATCGGGGTCCAATTGACCCCTCAAATCCCCATTCTTAACTTTCTTGAGTTCAAGCCTTAAACCACTATTTTTGTACCTTAATTCCTTGAGTTTTCAGCTCTAATCCATGTATTTACACCATAAAATAATGTTCTAAGTCCAAGAACTCATACATGATCAAAGCCGTCGAAACCCTCTTCAAAATCGCCCAAAAACTCTCCAAGTCCGAAGTGAAATATGAAGAAGCATAAAAATGGGGAAAACGGGGGGGGGG
>MU733456.1:58576-73315 GCA_026770625.1 Nicotiana glauca
CATGTGCTGGTAAGTGTCTAGCCTAACCCCAGCGAAGTAGTGACGAGGCTAGACTGGACACCCCATAAACCTGTGCAGTTATAAATATACAACAGAAATCGAATACAAGGCAATTAACAACATGGGAGGGGGAAACATGCTATGGGGAGATACAATGTTAACAGTAATCCCGAGTAACAAACTAAAATAGCTTAGATTCACAATGAACAAGGAATCCATACTCAATACAAACACATGGTATCAATAACTGTTATGGCGTGCAACCCGCTCCACAAATACCACTGTTGCGGCGTGCAACCCGTTCCATAAATACCACTATTGCGGCGTGCAAGCCGACCCATATCATTGTTCATGTATCCTTGTTGCGGCGCTCAACCCGACCCTTATATCATTGTTGCGGCGCGCAACCCGATCCTCAATGTCATTTAACAGTCTGACTTCCTAAACAACAATCACAATTAAGGGATATAAAAATAAGCAAATATTTGACAAAATCTCGGCAAGGTAAAGAATCCAACAAGTTCAGACAAATGTCCCGGCAAGGGAATAATCAACAACGCTTTCTCTTTCTTATTTTTCTTATCTTATAACCCAATCTACTATTTTGAGCCAACGCTCCAAAGAATCAAGTAATCATATCACCGTTCACATGTTATTCACGACATATAGAAATCCTCCAATAATCACGGAGTTCACAACCAAGTCATGATAATCACACTATAAGGACTCACGGTCATACTAGACACCGATATATAGATACACGTCACCATGCGTATACATCGTACTTGATCACATAGCAACTATCAACAAGACTCAACTCCTATCCCCTCAAGCTAGGGTTAAACCAATCACTTACCTCAAAGCCGTAAAATCCACTTAATCCTCAACTACCGCTTTACCTCGCGGTTCCACCTCCAATTCGCTCGAATCTAACCAAAAATTGTTCAATTACTTTGATAAACACTATATGAATCAATTTGAATGCATAAAAATGATTTTCCAAAGTTTTTCCCAAAAATTCCAAAAATGCCCCCGGGCCCACGTGGTCAAAATCCGAGGTTCGGACCAAAACCCGGTTACCCATTCCCCTATGAACTCAAATATGTAATTTGTTTTGAAATCGAACCTCAAATCGAGGTCCAACTCCCTAATTTATAGAAAACCTAGGTTCTACCCAATAACCCCAATTTCACCTATGAAAATCCTTGATTTCAAGTGGAAAACATGTTTAATGATGTTAACGATTGAAATAATTGAGTAAAAATCAACTTACTAGTGATTTAGGATGAAGTTTGCTCTTGAAAAATTGCCTATGGTGTTTGGGTTTTGAAAGAATGGTGAAAAGTGGTGATATTTCGACTAAGTATAAAATTTGTTGGGCTGCGGATATGGGAATTGCGAACCTTGGCTGGCAATTGCGAACCAAACAAGGCTAGGAATTGCGATATTTTAGTTTGCATTTGCGAACTTGGGTCTGGAGGGCAGGTTTCACATTTGTGAACGTTCTATCGCATTTGCGATCAGGGCCATCTCGCATTTGCGAGCAAGGGCGCGTTGCATTTGCGACTACAACCCATTATCCCGGACTTCGCATTTGCGAAGTATTGATCACATTTGCGATCTGGCCCGGCTTTCCCCTTCTTCACATTTGCGATGGGAACTTGCATTTGCGAGTCTCGCATTTGCGAGAATTCTATCGTAAATGCGATGCCAACAGACCTGACCTGCAATTATTTTTCTCAAAGTTCAAAATGCAACTCGACACCTATTCAAAACTCACCCGAGCCCTCGGGGCTCCAAACCAAACATGCACACAACCTCAAAAACATCATATGGACTTACTGTGCGATCAAATCGCCAAAATAACATCAACATCAATGAATCAAGCCTAAAAATCATCATTTTCATTTCAAACTTCATAAACTTCTAACTTTAGATATCTAGGTCCGAAACACGTCAAATGATGTCCGATTTCGTCCAAACTTTACAGAAAGCGTGTAACACATATTTAAGACTTATACCGGGCGTCGGAACCAAAATACGAGCCCTATACCATAGTCTTTTATTCAATTTCCATTTCCATTTTCCTTAATAATTTTAGAAAAATAATTTAACAGAAAAATTCTTTTCCTTGGGCTCTAGACCTCAGAATTCGACTCTGGGCACATGCCCGAGTCCCATATTTTTCTACGGACCTTCCGAGACCGTCCAATCTCAGGTCCGGGTCCGTTTACCAAAAATATTGACCAAAGTCAACTTTAATCATATTAATATCAAAATTCTTCAAATTTTTTATAGAATTCACATATTTCAACATAAAAATTTTCCGACTACGCATCTGGACTTCGCACGCAAATCGAGGCAAGCAAAAATGAGGTTTTCGAGGCTTCGGAAGCACGAAACGAATGAGGAAATAGGTGATGACCCTTTGGGTCGTCACACCTTCTCACATCATAGAAATAGTACACCTGATTGAACATTGTTACACATGGCCTCGCCACAATGCGCGATCCTATCCAAACATTGTTACACATGAAACACCTCAAGTCACTATGCTCAAAATTGAAAACCATGCAAATTTTGATGTCCAGAACCTAGCAATTCATTACACCCATGGTGAGATAGATAACATACAACATGCAACCCGATAGGTCATAAACAACACTCCATTTACCGAGTAACACCCAATTAATCTTCCCGCTCGACTTTCACTATGAATCCCCAATAGCACCGCTCCACATGCACCCATAACCAACAAATTATAACATCTCACAACAACAAAAAGCAACTCATGGACCTCCCCAGATCGTTAACAAGCTAACTAACGATCGAATCAACCTATCCCTCAACAATAAAATTTCGGGGCCAACCAAGCCGACTCAAGCTAGAACACGTATCCATATTGACCTGCCAATGAACCAATCATTAATGAAGCCTGAAGCTGCTCCTTCCACTATTATAGCTCGTACCGGAGCCGTACAATACGGTGCCCTGCACCAAATCAATATCGAAGTCCACAACCTCGCCCGGCGACATGCCCGGCCACAAGAAACACATCCGAAAAGTCCCTCAACACCGGAACTGAATCAATGGTAGAAACCTTTGCACGGACATCCATCATGAAGGCCCAATTAAAAAAGCAATCCTTCCCAGCCGTCCGCTGGGTGTTTGGAATATAAACCACTCTGCTAGAACATAATCTGACGCACCTCGCCACTCAACCTGTGGCATTTTTCGGCATGGCCCATAGCGTAATAATCTAGAATAACCCAACATTGAGACAGCCAGTCTACACCCCAACATCATATCCAAAATCTAACATACCAAGCAAAGAAGAGATCCACTCGGGCCTCCAAATACCAATAGCCACTAAACGGTGCTGATACACACGATCCACAACCACTACCTAGTCTGAACCTGAGAACTCCTAGTCCCCAACTCTATATAGCACACTAATCACCATACCTAATCCCGAATTCCCCAGTATGAATATATATCACATCTCAAGTACCCAATCATTCCACAGAAGATGTTCTAAAACTCCCTTGTGTCATCACACGGACTCAGATATCAGCAGCCGATCTAACAAGAAAGCGCCGCAATACCACCGAAGTATCAGCAGTTTAATCACTTTACCTTTTAGCTGTTGCCTAGGAGTTTTATGAACTTCCTTTTAGAACTGACCTGAAACCTCGAACACGCAAAGCTCAATCCTCCATAACATACCGTGTATACCATACCATCCAAGGATAGAAAGAAAACATTTATCTCTCCTCCGAGCCACAGACTCCCCCCTCAAACACATACGAAGAATCAATCATATCTTTACCATACTGAGTCGGTCCACTACTAAGCTACTTCATTTATCTATATTTCCTTTTGATTTATTTTCAATTTGATATACCCTCTCGTTGTAGCACCAGAATGCCTCCACCCTGGCTCACCACACGAGACCCAAGCATAAGACCACACTGTCTCAAACCCATGAGCCACTGAACACTCTCTCAAATATTCCCAGGAACACCACATTCCTAAAATAATCTACTATGAAGAACTTTCTGCGAATCTAAATCTGTTACCTTTAGTTTTCCTGATACTGATACATGAAATCCCATAATTAACATAAAAATACCACAAGTCTTGACATTTTCCACTGAAAACACAGTCTCAAACCTCATACACAACCTTAAGATACCTGATTGTTACATGTAGAATCTTGAACACATTAAAACCATTCTCGAAAGTCATTTACTTCTTATTCGAACTGCAATTTACCTGATCCAACGAACATAACCACCCGTGCCTTATTAGCACATTGACACCGCAAGATATGACCTCGTCTCAATACAAACAAACATCTTCCTGCTCATGCACTGAGCATTCTTTACCAATAACAGCTTAAGACATCCTGTGATCCTCACCCATCTACAAAAGCACCATATAACCTTTGTCAAAATTTTTCTTCACTCGTGCCATCCTCGACTCAATTTCTGCAACCAGGACTGATCCGCCAGCATACCTCGAAACGGAACCAACATAGCACATGATCGTGAAATCCACTAATCAACAACAACCTCCCCAACTTGGCTCGAAGCCATCTATCAGGACACACTCAACAACTCATAATACTTTCACTCTAATGATGTTGTAATATTATAATGAGATTAAACTCAAATCATCTACTAGTTTATGAAAACACAGATCATCTGGTACTGAAATCCTCTGCAAACCTCGCATTCATCCCCACATCAACTGAGTCCACTCTCTTAAGCGACCCAAATTTTCAAATTACAACACGTACCTTTCAATTACACATGGGATATTCTAACGGACACATAAGGATCATACCACTTAAGAAGACCCCGCAGGAGATAACCTACCTGCTTTGCCTCAATTTAGTATTTCAGCACACCTTTCACCATTATATACGTTACACAGTCATTTAGTCTTCCTGAGTCTGAACTTATACCGTCGCATGCAATAAACTTCACTTCCCAACTAGGAGATACGAAAATATCCTTCACGCGCCAATAACTCGGGGCTACACAACATATCACAATAGGAAACGAATCACTTACCAGTTCGTCTATTATCCAGCAGACTTCTTCGTCACCACCAAGTCATATAAATACACCTCGCAGAACTAACATATGCATCACATGGATATCCAACCGCCATTCCAGATAATAGGGACAATACCGAACATATAAGTTCAAAACACTTGCTCACACGATCAGCACCTCAGTGCTCAAGCCCTAGGCAAGATCCGGCCTCAAGTCCTCCAGACTAGCCTAACATCAAACTCACGGAGATCACATCTCGCCCCTTGATCGGGGAAACGCAAGCCATCAAGGCATATACCATACTGAGCGCCCACGTGTGCATACTGACATGTGGAAGGAATTTCAAGAGTTATATCTCAAGCTGAATCAAGTATGCACGATAAGAATTCCAAGAAAGTGAAGTTTTCCTAAAAGTTCTGCAGCCTCTCGAGGATAAATATAGATGTCTCTGTACCGATCCGCGAGACTCTACTAAACCTGCTCATGACTCGTGAGACATAGTAACCTAGGCTCTAATACCAACTTGTCACGACCCACTTTTCAAACCTGGTCGTGATGGCACCTCTCATGAAGACATGGCCAGCCAACTAACCCAATTCGTCTCTTTAACAATTATTAAACATATATGAATAGAAAATACAACTTAATGGCATTAAAAGAGGTTAATTTCCACTCAACACAACCCGATAGGGGTGTCACCAGTCAAGAGCATCTAAAGAAGACTGAACACAACTACTAGGCCAATGATAATATACAGAATAATATCTGGAATCAAAAGATGAAGTTCGATGCTGCGAATGCTGGGTGTCACCTTGCCCACTACAGTAGTAATACCTTCAATTAGCTATTAACCTGCTTCCGGGTGAACAATACCTGCAACTGCACACGAGGTGTAGGGAGTAAAGTGAGTACTCCAACTCAGTGAGTAATAAGAGTAAATAATAACTGAGCGGCAAGAAAACAGGTAAAGCACTCCATCATGTTGTATAGCACAGTACAACCCTTTGAGAATACAGTAAAACCGTGAAAATCCTTTTAAAATATCTGGTTCAGTTAAAGACCTCTTTGAAAATATCCTTTTTCCGACAATTAAGCAAATGAATGCAAAGCAGATAGTGCAAGTCAGCAAACAAGTCAGCCCTTCGGGCATAGCACTCCACCAACAAATAACACCAGGGTATTTGGTCAATAGTGCAAGAAGTAGCTTGGATGCCAATGAAATGCGAGTGCTGAATGTCATGACACATAGTACAAACAGGAACCAATGCATGAATGCAATGCAATGCATATGACCGCCATGGCGTACAACCCAATCTGTTTGGGTACACGCGCTCACTGTGGGGGTTCAGACACCGGAGGGGCTCCTACAGCCCAAGCGCAATATCAATATCACACCGCTACGGCGCACAGCCCGATCCATCTTCAGTCCAGAAATGCACATATAACACTGCTGCGTAGTCCAGAAATGCACATAAGCCACTAGGGCAATATTCAAATAACAGTTCTCAGTTCCAAATGTTAAAAATATGTAGTTTAAGTTTTAAAACCTTAGAAGTATGACTGGACATTTCAAAACAGTGTTTAACTCAGGACCGAAATCATTTAACATGCTAAGCATCATGGAAACAGTGATAATAATCCCTAAAGGATTCAAATAATTGGTACGAAGCCCAAAACATGGCAATCAGTCCAAATTATGATGATAACAAGTAGTTCAGTCAAATGCACGGTAAAAATCAACAACCGGGATGGACCAAGTCGCAATCCCCAACGGTGTTATACCCCACGCTCGTACCCGGCGTGTAAGTAACCTCAATACAGAACTATGATGTGCAAATATGGGGTTTCAAACCCTCAGGATGTCATTTACAAGCATTACTCACCTCGAACCTGTGAAATCTCTAGCTCGCGATGCATTTTCCCCACAAATCGGCCTCCACGCGCTTCGAGTCTAACCAAAATCAGAGCGAATACATTACAATATGCCAAGGGAACATTACCCAATGGAAAACAATCGAGAAATAGCAGAAATCTCGAAACTAGCAAAACCCGAGCCCCGGGCCCGCTTCTCAAAAAATTACAAAACTCACATTACCGGATTCCTCGACTCGCCACGAGTCCATATATACCAAGAACTCCCAAATCCGAGCTCAAGTGACCTATCAAAACCCAATTTGAAATATCAAAAACTCAAGCCCTAGCTTTACCCCTTTTAATGAATTTCAATCAATTTCCAAGTTAAATCTAACATAATCTCGTGTATTTAGGCCAAGGAACTTACCTCTAATCATTCCTCTTTGAATCCCTCTTCAAAATCGCCTCAAAGATCTCAAAGCTAGCTCAAAAATGGTGGAAAATATCCCAAGCTCGCGGATGAAATACTAAATAAAAACCCCTTCTGAACAGCTCTTTCCGCTTTTGCGGTCCTTTTTGTCGCTTCTGCGACACTGCTTTTGCTGCGGTTCCTCAAATTTTCCCCAAGACCACTTGTGCGTTCAACCAATCGGATAAGCGGGTCCACTTCTGCGGAAATATCACTCAGGCCCATTTTTTCGCTTCTGCGGTCCATTTCCACAGAAGCGGAAATACCAGATACCAGATCCTTCACCAGCCTTTAAACTCCAAATTTCATCCTGTTAACCATCCGAAATCACCCCGAGGCCCCCGGGACCTCAGCCAAAGGCACCAACATATCCCAAAACATCATACAAACTTGTTCCAATTATTAAAACACATCAAACAATACTAAAACCATTAAATCACATAGGATTCAAGCCTAAGTTTCTTAAAAACTTCCGAAATACACTTTCGATCAAAAACCTGACCAAACCACGTCCGAATGACATGAAATTTTGCACACACATCACAAATCACATATCGAAGCTACAACAACTCTTGGAATTCCATTCTATCCCTCAAATCAAAATCTCACCTATCATCCGGAATTCGCCAAAATACTAACTTCGCCAATTCAAGCCTAGTTCTACACCGGACCTCTAAAATCAATTTTCGATCACGCTCCTAAGTCACAAATCATCCCCCGAAACTAACCGAATCACCGAAAATCACATCCGAGCCCTCTAACTCAATAGTCAATATTCGGTTGACTTTTCCAACTTAAGCTTTCCTTCAAGAGACTAAGTGTCTCATTTCTTATCACAACCAATCCAAATCAACTCTAACGCACCACATACCGAGAACGAAACATGAAGAAGCATAAAATGAGGGAAATTGAGCAATATGAGCAATAAAATGGGGGTCGTCACACTGACATGACCATTTGTAAGCTCAAAACATAGGCCGACAAGGCCATACAAGTATCCATAAACCTGACATTTGTCTACAAGCCTTTAAGAGTACATAAAATCATAAAGGTTGGGATAAGGCCCCGCCAATACCAATCAATACATATCTAAAGCATACTGACCAAATAGGCAACTCCGGGGCAAGTGGAGTGCACCAACACCTTCGTTGAGCTGATAGCCTACTAGGAGGAATGTCAACCTATATATCGGGACCTGCGGGCATGAAATGCAGTGTCCCCAAGCAAAAGGGACGTCAGTACAAATAAAGTATCGAGTATGTAAGGCAGGAAAGCATAAATAAGAACTGTAATGTAAATAGAGATAGATGAGGTACAACCTGGAACATCTGAGTGCCTCTGGGGCTACTGACATGAAATGCATAATACATATATATACATAAACTTTAACATACACATTTGTGGGAATCATCATCATCATATCGTACTTGGCCTCAAAGAGGACTCGGTAAAAATATATCCGGCCATCATAAGGCTCGGTAGAATCGTACCCGGCCATATGGAGCTCGGTAAACCCAACTGATCAGTGGTTGCACAATAGGTACTGTACCTAAACTTCTATAGCGCGGCTTGGTAGATTAAAATAGATACATATATACAATGTATGATGGACTCATTGGAATAATATTCTGAATCTTTGGGAGTGACGTAAGGTCGATATCGCCTGTATATGTTATTAGGACTAACTCTTCATAATGAATCTTATAAGAATCAGGAAGTACCAACAATATTGATAACATAATAATAAGATAAGCAACATCAACATCAATCGCTCAATAAGAAGGGAAACAATGTAAGTGCTGCTAGATTCTAAGAGTGGAGTATCTTTGAAAGCTCGTTCATTACGTTATGTACAATCAGAGTCATTCCAAGAAGGAAAGGTATATCCTCACATACCTTGTATATTCTTCCCAACCTCAAGCTATGCAATTTCACGGCTCCTTAGTCTACAATAAAAGAAATGACACTATCGTTATCGTTTAGGCGTCGTAACTATTATGTATCGAACACAACCTATTTCACAAGGAAACGGACAACACCTCCCCGATATGTATTACTTCACACAAGTGAAAACAATCACCAGATATCCCAAACAACATCAATAATAATCATATTGAGCCTCCCAAAACAGTACACACAACCTAATCACTTCATACCTAAGACGACCATCGTAGTAGTGTCAAACGACCCGGAAATATTACAACAAACGACCAGCAAACCACCCTTCCATTATGTGGTGTTTCTCCAAACACTTTTTCTTCTCAAATACATAAAAACAATAGCAAAATATACAATCCAATAGCAACACGAAACAGCCCACAAAACAGTCCGCTACAAGTCAAATAACTCGAACTCATGGCTTTCGATCACCGTCCCGTGAGTTCTTACTATTAGGAAACAAATTTATCAACCTTTCTTCAGATTTAAACACTTAAAAATAGATATTAGACGTTTCTTAACTATGAATTAACTTCCAAAACTCGAACTACAAAGAAAAAAGAGAGGCAGTATAATCATACTTACGTTGTAGGGATCGTTTTGATATTATCGCTTCTCGATTTCGTGCCCGAGATGATAACCTTCTTTGAAACCCTAGAAGAGAGCTCAAGTCTCTGTTTATGGGTGTTCTATGGTCGTGTTATACTGAAAAATGAAGAGAAAGCCGACCTAAGACTTTTGTATATCAACTTTGGAAAAGTCAAAGAGGTGCTAGCTTGGCACCCTAACATTGGTGCACTTTCCGACGCTTATATCTTTTTAGCTGGATATCGTATGAACAAACGGTTAAGAGATATGGAAACTAAATTCCAAGACCTTGAATTTGGTATATAATATGCCCCAAAAATACCTCATATAACACACGAAATATACTACTAAAAAAGCTTTAGTGACCCGCCTACTTGTCACCTATGTAGTCTGCGCAGTCTCGCAAAACTGCAAATATCTCTCTACTCCTATGTCGTATATCATACCCTAATTCCAAGTGTATTGGAATAAAAGCTCAGCTACACTTGACCTAAGTTTGAACATATTTATGAATGTAACTTGCAATGACTTTTTCCAACTTTTGTTCCACCACTCACTTAACTTTAAATTATAAGGAGATCATATTGTTCCACCACTCACTTGACTAAAATAACTCATAATATGATCTCCTTATGATTTTAAACACCCTATTCTCATCCCAAAAGTACATGTTATAATATTCCCAACTAGTCGACTTTCGACGAAACTTATTTTCTTTAATTTATTTAGCTTCTAAGCCTTTTCAACCATCTTGGTACGTGTTATTCATGATCTTAAATATTTGAAACTTACAAGGTAACATGATTTTTATCTAATTTCAAAGACAATCTCATTTCTGAGCTTGCATCAATTGACTTACGACGTGCTTTTATATACGAAAACATGGGGCGTAACAGTATAATTTTGCGACTACATTTGATTTATTACTTAAACCTATCATATTTTCTTATAGTGTTTGTTTGATTTTAATTGCGGAAAATTGGCTCTATACAATCGCAATTAATTTTGTTTGATCTCAATGCCGAACCAGACTTGGAACTACTATAAAGAATATTGCTGAAACTTGGAGTTCCCAACTGTCCTAATTGCATTGTTGTTTTATTTGGTCTAGAACTTTTTGTTTTTGAAGAAATTTTACTTGTTTTGTATAAACTTTGGTGTTTAATGATTTATGAAACTTAAACATATCAATTCTTTTCTTATAGTATATGTAATGGCATATTAGCTACTACATGATTGTTGCTATCTCTCTCCATGATTTTGGATTAGTTACGTTGTATTCTAACAAAGAGAGGTATTTGTAATATTGAATACAACCACTATTAAATTATTCTCTTTTTTTATCAGCTCACTAATAAAACTATTTCTAATATTGAATCCAACTAGAAATGCCCATAGTTCGTTGGTTGATCAAATCTCCAATTTCTTTCCCATTCATACTCACACACGCAGGTTCGAATCCCAACCTTAACATTTTCCTTTTGTAAGGCCCCGTGAAATCCCTACTCAAAAAACCAGGATCCCGTGGTGCCAAGTTAGGAGCATGTGTTAGCAATTCATAAAAGTCAAGAATAAGTTTCCAGAAAAATACAAGAAATGCGATCTAGAATGCGGCCCCAAATCAGGTATGCAGACCGCATATCTGCCGCAGGGTTAGTCAGAATGTTGGTTAAAATTGAAGTCAGCTATACGGTTGAAATGCGGTCGCATAATCAAAATGCGGACCGCATAGTCGTCGCATATTTTCCTTTGAATTTTGTAAGGTCAGTTTTGCGGTGCACTTTGCGACCGCATAATGTGAATGCGGACCGCATTCCTGCCGCAGACTCAGTCAGAGTGTCCAGTTTATGGGGAGCATTTTGTGGTCCATTATGCGGGACGCATGTTTACTCTGCGATCGCAAATGCGATCGCATATTTAACTCGGGGCTCCAATTTTCTAATTTTTAACCCGACCTCCATATCGATATATCCGGTGTTATAGCTTATTTTAAGCATTCTTCTGAGCATTTTTTCATAGGGATAGAGAGAGTTTTTAGAGAGTTAAAGTCTCCCCATCAAATTACTCCATAGGATATGGCTAAATCCTTAAAGAAAATCAAGTGAAGACTCCTAGACCTTCATCTCAAGAGGTAAGACTTCATCACCCCAACTCTTATTTGTTTTATTCTCACATATAAGGGGTCACTAGTGAGGTGATTCATGGGTATAACAATGAATTCCTTTCATGCATATCAAACCTTAGAGTAGTGGGAGGTGGTAAATTAAAGAGTGGTACAAAATGATATAAATTACTCTCAAAAAGGGGTCTAAGATCACATTGCACCTTTAGGGTTTGTCAATATACTTGAACCAAGCTAGAGTCTCAATCTCATCTCTAATTCTTGATTTAATTTGTAATTCTTACTCAATAGATCAAAGTGCTAAGAGTTCCAAAAATTTGTAAAAGAGTAAGGAAAGCTTTATTGAGGTATGTATGGCTAAAACCCCATTTTTATTAGAAATTGAGCTTCATTGTAATTTACGAAAGTATGGTAAAAGTTGAATTGGTTAGTATATTGATTGTTATTACGCATTGATTTGCATATGTCTATACATATTCGTGAAGGACGTGCCTCAATGTGAATAATGCACCATTCTTGACAATTAGAGAAGCATGAAAAAAGCACAGTTATGTGTTGAAATACTTGGGCTATAAGCCAACATCAAAACAAAAAATTATTCATGCTAGCTATGTGCTCACTTACTTGTGATTGCAACTTGAATTATCTTTGATATATGTGTCTATGATCACAACTTGTAAATTGAATATTGAAAAGGGAAAACGATGTGATGATGGTGGCCATGAGTGCTCAGAAATTGTTATGATATGCGTGGAATAAATATTTGAAGGTGTTGACTATTGAGAATGGAGTAATGCCTCCAGTGAGGTGACTTAGCCGATCGGATCGTGATCGGATGCCATGCCGCACACATGGTGGTAATGTTCTGATATTAAATTTTGGATAAGAGAAATAAAATATTGATTGAGAGTAATGCCTCCAATGAGGTGACCTAGCCGGTCGGGTCGTGACCGGACTCCGCTCGAGATGGCGGTGGTATTGAGAACAATGGTGAACACGTGATAAAAATGCCCTAATCTATGTTTTGGAAATTGTATGAAAGATTATATGAATTGCATATTTGATTTGCCCATATTATTTACTTGTATCTGTTTGATAATTTTTTCTAGTAAAATGGTATTTAGTTATACATACCAGTACAATTCAAATGTAGTGACGTCCCTTTTGCCGGGGGCACTACATTCATATTATGATTGTAGGTGGCTCCATAGCGGATAGTGCCAATCATATGTAGCGGAGCATTTTTCTACTCCAAGTCTCGGTGAGCCGCTTTTTTCTTCCATGGGGCTATATGGTGTATCTTTTGTTATTACAGCTTTCCACTTTTAAGGTATAGTCGGGGCCTTATTGCCAGCATAGTTTTGCTTATCTGTTGTATCCTTAGAGGATTTAAAGGCACTAGCGTGAGTTATGTACGGGTGTTCGGGGAGTCCATTATATATGTTGTAATCCTAAACTTGTGATCTCCATAAACTGTAACTCTAATAGAATCCTTGAAGGTAGCTTATGTACGGTAAATCTTTGTGATATGAAATGAACCAATGATGTAGTATGCACCATGTATTCTCGTCTAAATTGATAAAAGGCATGGGTTCCGTATTCATATTGATTTGGGATAGAAAGTGTTCGGTAAGACTTGCTCAGTCGGGTTCACTTGATTGAGCGCTTGTCGCGCCTCCCGAGGTTGGGGCGTGACATCTTTCCCATTTATTTTCATCCAAAGAGTCTAGAGGTGGTTGAATTATATTTAATATTTCGGTCTCCAATACTTTGATTGACTAATTAATACAACTTTTGGTTATTCATGATGACTTTTCCAATTCTCTATGATCAAATTGTATTAAGATTTTTAAGAATTTTTTTTTAATTTTTTTTTTTGGTTCTATAATATCTGAAAGAAGATGAGGAGGTGTAATTTTCAGTCCTCTTCCCAGTAGTTTAGGTTTTAGTCATATTTTGAGGAGGTTTTAGTCGTATGGTGAGGAGGTGAATTTTTTTTTTCTTATACTAAATGTATAAAATAATTTTTATAAACATGAAAAAACTATAACAAGCAAAAATTACAAACAATAATTCCACTATCCTTTAATAAGTATAACAATAATACAAGAAAAAATAACAGACAATATTATAAGAAAATTATATTTATCCATAAATATTTTAATGACAAGGGTTGAACACATGCGTACATAAGAACCCTAAGCATTAGATGTTCATATCCTAGCACTTCAACAACAAATATCACTGCACTGGATGTAGCCTCTACAAGTTCAAAAAGAAGAACATTCCCTTTCTTCAACTTGTTGTCGACAACAAATTATTTCCACCCGTTAACGAGTCTTCTTCGAACAACACCTGTTAGAGTCACATTCCACTCCTTCCCATTACATCGTAGTAATGTCTTAGCCGTACTAGGAGGAAGATATTGACAGATACTGCACAAGCGTAATGGAAAGATAGGGTAAAAATTATTTCATGTTAAATAAAAAAAAAATTATATTTACCATATAATCGCTCTTGATGGACAATCTGGGCACCTTCATCCTAAACCATAGATACAATTCCTTTTCTTCAATCCACTCGTTAGCATTCATATTTAGAGTATTTGCGATTTTTTGTAGAGTAGCAAATATAGGTTAACATATATATATATATATATATATATATATATATATATATATATATAGAGAGAGAGAGAGAGAGAG
>MU733457.1:0-16809 GCA_026770625.1 Nicotiana glauca
ATATATATATATATATATATATATATATATATATATATATGGGAAGAGAAGGAATACAATTAATTAAGTTGACTATTGTGTATAAGTACTAAACTATAAATAAAATTATATAAAAAAGTAATTTATTATTAAATATAAATTATATTGTATTCAAAGAACTAAAATATTAATAAAGTTGATTATTATATATTAATACTAAATTATAATTGAATTCAAAAAAAAAGAGATGAAAGTAAAAGATAAAGCAATTTGCTATTAAATATAAATTACATTGTACTCAAAGAATAAAAATAGAAAGGACGAGAAAAAAGCTATAAGTGAGTTTCGAACCTACGTCCCCAACAAAGTTGGAAATATAAGGGCCCAAAGCAAATACTTATCTCATCCGCCTCTTTTTTTCTAAGGGAACACTTAAAATATTTAGGGGGTTCTATATATATGTACAAATATACATAATATGTATATACATAATTTTTGACGAGGCTAACAGGGCACGTGACCTCTCAACCCACCACGTAGGTCCATCTCTGAATGAGCTACAAATTAAAAATACAAGTAGGCAATAACATCAAACTGTTGGAAATAATCCCCTTATAGAAATAATATTCACGGTAATAAAAACGGAATAATAACGTAGCGCTGAGATACGATAATTAACAAGAATAAAAGAGTAACAATGACACCAAGATTCTTACGTGAAAACCCATTTTGAATAAGGAAAAAACCACGGCCCCCCAAAGTAGCAACTCATATCACTATAGCAAGGAATTTTGCACTTTGTAGGTCCGAGTAAAATACTTCAAAGACTACTGCAACACTCAAAAGAAATAACCCTTTTTTGATATTCCCACCTCACTATAATATTGCTCACTCTCAATTTTTCTCACAGACTATTTTTTATACCATGTCTGTGAAACCTCACTCTTTCTTTCTCTCTTTGTTGGTGTCTCAGAAATGAGAGTTGAAGCTCTCCTTTTATAGGCAGAACCTCACTCTCCCACGCCTACTACATTTGACATTTGTCTCTCCTACAGATTTGCTAAGCCTACCAATCTTGATATTTTTTCTTCTGCAGTCTACCCTTTTGACAATGCAGAAGAAAAAAGTTGCTGCCAATTTAGAAAACTAACAAAGGAAGAAAGTCTTCCTTAATTTATAGGATGTACCCCCACAAATCTCCCCCTCCAGTCTCATTCACCTGAATGAGGTAACACTGGAGATTCTAGTTTGAGCGCATGCTGACAAGTTCTTTGCAAAGCTCGAACTTGTCTCTTGGTACTACCTTGGTTAGCATATCCGTAGCATTTTCACTCGTGTAAATCTTTTTGGCCCGTAAAAATTCATTCTCCACCTGCTCACGAATCCAATGATATATCACATCTATATGCTTTGTTCTTGCATGGTAGATGGAGTTCTTGCTCAAGTCTATTGCAATTTGACTGTCACAATAGACGAAATGCTCTTTTTGATGCAATTTCAGCTCTTGAAGAAACCGCTTGAGCCATACCATATCCTTGCCAGCTTCTGTAGCAGTAATGTACCCTGCTTCAGTTGTTGAAAGTGCAACACACTTCTGCAACTTAGACTGTCATGATATAGCTCCCCCTGAAAATGTAAACAAATATCCAGTAGTTGATTTTCTGTTATCAATGTCACCTGCCATATCGACATCTGTATAGCCCTTCAAGGTTGGATCAGATCCTCTAAAGCATAAACAATCTCCTACAGTACCTCTTAAGTACTTGAGTATCCACTTGACTGCTTCCCAATGTTCCTTTCTAGGATTTTCAAAAAATCTGCTAACAAAACCAACTGCGTAAGCAATATCAGGTCTAGTACATACCATTGCATACATCAAGCTTCCGGCTGCTAAAGAATAAGGAACTCTAGCCATGTTCCCTTTTTCCTCAACTGTTGTAGGACACATCTTCTTGCTCAACTTTAGATGACTAGCAAGAGGTGTGCTGACTGGCTTAACACTTTTCATGTTGAAGCATTCTAGTATACGTTCAATGTACTTCTCCTGAGATAGCCACAATTTTCTACTTGTTCGCTCTCGAACTATCTTCATACCCAGAATTTGTTATGCTGGGCCCAAGTCCTTCATATCAAATGACTTGGACAGGTCTCCCTTCAACTTTGCGATCAACCCCTTGTCTTTTCCTACAATTAACATGCCATCCACATACAACAACAATATAATAAAGTTGTTTGTAGAAAATATTTTGAAATTTACACATGGATCATAATAGGTCTTTATGTATGTTTGACTTTTCATGAATGAGTCAAACTTCATGTACCACTACCTTGGTGCCTACTTCAATCCATAAAGACTCTTATTCAATTTGCACACCATGTATTTCTTTCCAGCTACTTCAAATCCTTCTGGCTGCTCCATATAAATTTCATCTTCCAAATCTCCATGAAGAAATGCAGTCTTCATGTCCAACTGCTCCACTTCAAGATCTAGGCTAGCTACTAAGCTCAAAATTGTTCGAATAGAAGTCGTTTTGACAACATGTGAGAAAATTTCGTCAAAATGAATACCTTTCTTCTGTTCGAAGCCTTTAACCACCAATCGAGCTTTGTATCTAACCGGCTTACCATTTCCATCTTTCCTGAATTTAAAGATCCACTTGCATTTGAGTGGTCTTTTACCCTTTGGAAGTTCAACCAGCTTGTACGTGCCATTTTTATGTAGAGATTCCATCTCTTCTTGCATGGCTTTCATCCACTAGTTCTTTTCTGGATGGGACAGCACCTCCTTAAGACTTTCTAGCCCCCCTCATCACTGATAAGGACATACTCTGTGGAATGGTACCTGCAAGACTCTACCCTTGGCCTCTCTGATATCCTTAGAGGTTGAGGTTGTTCTTCTTAATGATTAGGGTACTCCACTTGCTCGACATCATCATCAAGTTGCTCTCCTTGCTCAATAACCTCACCAGTTTGCTCCCCCTGCTTGGCAACCTCGTTGGTCGTACTTTCTGCACTTATGAGATAGTTAGAAGAAGAAAGAGTTGTAATAAGGTTAGGAACTATACCATTCTTCGCCTTCTCTGATATATCAGCAACAGTTCCAACTTCACTTTCTCAGAAGACTACATCTATGCTTCTAATGATCTTCTTCTTTACAGGATCCCACAATCTGTACCCGAAATTTTCATCTCCATATCCAATGAATATATACGAACAGATTTATCATATAGCTTTGTTCTCTGCTCCTTTGGTACATGTGCAAAAGCTCTGCAACCGAACACCTTCATATGCGAGTAGGACACCTCCTTGTTGGTCCAAACTCTCGATGGGATGTCAAATGCCAATAGAACCGATGGACTCCTATTGATCAAGTAATAGTCTGTCTGAACTACGTCACCCCAAAATGACTTAGGCAATTTATCCGTTCT
Source organism: Nicotiana glauca (assembly GCA_026770625.1). Classification (NCBI taxonomy): domain Eukaryota; kingdom Viridiplantae; phylum Streptophyta; class Magnoliopsida; order Solanales; family Solanaceae; genus Nicotiana; species Nicotiana glauca. Next base: position 3,408 of record MU733457.1, read on the forward strand.
GAGCATGCTTCTCACATTCTCCACAACGGTGCGGTTCATCCTTTCGGCTACGCCATTGTGTTGTGGGGTTCCAGAAACTGTCTTTTCATATCTGATCCCATGGCTCAAACAGTACTCTTCAAATTCCCTTAAGTGTACTCACTTCCATTATCACTTCGAAGACGCTTTAGCTTTTGACCCGTCTCCCTTTCTACTAGAGCATGAAACTTCTGGAAAATTTGAAACACTTGACTTTGGTTTTCAAAATATAAACCCATAATTTTCGTGAAGCATCATCAATAAAAGTAACAAAATATTTGTTATCTCCCATTGATTTAATTTCCATTGGACCACAAATATCAGAATAAACTAAATCAAGTATAATCAATTTTCTTTCAGATGATATCTGAAATGTGACTCTATACTGCTTAACAAATAAACAGTAGTCACAAGGTTTTACCGTTGTACCTTTGGCATAAGAAATGAGTGATTTCTTGGAAAGAATCTGCAACCCCTTCTCGCTCATGTGACCCATTTTTCTATGCCACAAATCTGGAGAAATCTCATCTTGTGTCACGTTCAATTCACCTTAGCATATTTCTGCATATGTCTTGTACAACGTGCCACGAGCAACTCCCTTTGTAGTCACCAATGATCCCTTGGTGAGTCTCCACTTTTGATTAGCAAAATAGTTCTCGTATCTATCTAGGTCTAAAGTAATCCCCGAGATCAATTTCATTCGCAAATAAGGTACATGCCGCACGTCCTTTAAAACCAATGTACATCCGACATTTGTCTTGATACAAATATCACCAATCCCAGCAATCTTTGAGTAACTTGTGTTACCCATTCTCATTGTGCCAAAATCACCTGCTACATATCTACAAAAAAGATCTCTTACCTGTGTGGCATGGTAAGATGCTATTGTGTCAACCACCCATTCCGACTCTGAACCTGACAGGTGCATGCATTCCTCTTCCTCATTTATAAAAAGGATAACATTATCATTGTTTTGCACCATGGCGGTTGTGTTTTCGTCATTCTTTTGGCCACTGGTTTTACTTTTGCCCTTCCTTATATTTGGGCAATCTCTTTTGAAGTGACCTGGTTGATCACAATTGTAGCAATTTCTGGCTCTTGATTTGGATCGGTTCTTTGACTTCCCATGAGCTCCGGATCTAACATAGTTGCTTGAACTCCTTTAATAACTCCTGCCTCTACCTTCTGTGATGAGAGTTTGTCCTTGATTTTCAGGCTTCTTTCTTATCTTCTCATTGAGTAGAAGAGCCGATGTGACATCATTCAACTCAATGGTAGTCTTACCATGCAAGATAGTTGTTGCCAAATTATCATACGAAGATGACAACGAATTCAATAGCAAGATGGCTTTATCTTCTTCCTCGATTTTCACTCCGGGGTTGGCAAGCTGTGTGATTAGTCCGTTAAACACATTTAAATATGACAAAAATTCGTACCTTTACCCTTGTGTAGGGTGTATAACTGCTTCTTCTGGTACAATTTATTTGTCAGCATTTTGGACATGTATAGGCTTTCCAACCTTGTCCAAACTCCACGTGCGGTGTCTTCATCAATGATGTTATTCACCACATCATCTGATAAGTGCAACCTGATTGCACTAGCAGCTCTTTCATCCAAGTCAGCCCAATCCTCAACTTTCATGGTATCAGTTTTTTTGGCATCAACATCTAGTACCTTGTGTAATCTTTGTTGGATGAGCAAATCCCTTATCCTTCTTTGCCATGTTGAGAAACCGTCATCTCTGTTGAATTTTGCTACCTCGTACTTTACTCCGGACATTTTTATTTTTCACCGAGTATAGTACTATCGACAGTGAATAGTATTTCTGTGAACAAGCAGAACCTGTGCTCTGATACCAGTTGTTGGGAATAAACCCCCTATAGAAATAATATTTACGGTAATAAAAGCGGAATAATAACGTAGCACTGAGATACGGTAATTAATAAGAATAAAAGAGTAACAATGACACCAAGACTTTTACGTGGAAAACCCTTTTGAATAAAGGAAAAACCACGGCCCCGAGAGGAGCAACCAATATCACTATAGAAAGAAAGTTTATACTTTGTAGGTCAGAGTAAAATACTACAAAAACTACTACAACACTCAAAAGAAATAACCCTCTTTTAATATTTTCACCTCACTGTAATATTGCTCACTTTCTATTTTTCTCATAGACTATTTTCTTATACCCTGTCTATTCACTCTTTCTTTCTCTCTTTGTTGGTGTCTCAGAGACGAGAGCTGAAATTCTCGTTTTACAGGCAGAACCTCACTCTCTCACGCCTACTATATTTGACATTTTTCTCTCATGATTTGCTATACCTACCAATCTTGATATTTTTCTTCTACAACCTACCTTTTTTGACAATGCAAAAAAAAAAGTTGCTGCCAATTTAGAAAACCAACAAAGGAAAAAAATCTTCCTTAATTTATGGGATGGACCCTACATAAACTACCTAAATTAAAGAAGTTTACAACAATGAAATAGCGAAATATATAACTTTCAAACTAAGCAGATAAACACATTGGAGAATAAATCCACAATAGCTTAACAAAAAAGAAAAGAGGAGAAGGAATCTTGATAGCTTTACTTCATTGCATTTGAGAGAAAGACGATGAAATAAACTTTGGAACTTTACACCAAACTTTTCAGGCTTAAAGTGATCGAAGATCGACGACCATAAAGCAAACAAAAAACTCGAACCGAACCTCAAACAGAAACCTCAAACAAACCTTGGCTCTACCAGAATGGAATATCAACCCAAACGATCTCGGCAATGGCTATTTTCGTGACTGATTTTAACAATGGAGCTTGGTTTATGGAGTTTTCATGCCTAGAAAATTCTGGAATTTTCCACTATGGAGAGAGGAAGCTTGATCCAAAGAAAGAGGTAGCATTTTTTTCTTTTTTCTGCGTTCTCTCTATTTTTTCCAGGTGCTCTCTTTTTTTCGTCTCTCTGTTCACCTGGGACGACAAATTTAATTAGGGACCATAAAAAGTAGGTTCAGAATCCAACTATTGAACTGGTTTTTCAGTTAAATCTTAATAAGAAAAAATCTTGAGGCCCTAAAGCTTTAAGGAGACCCAAAGAAGTCGTGTCAAAGTAGTCTACCTTGACAATTGAGTTTGGGTTGTTACAAATGGTATCAGAGCCGATAAAACCTATTCCATCTATTTTACAAATTGACGAAATTTGAAACACTAAAATCAAATTATCTAATTGTCAATTTTAATGCGAACATTTTTAACTATTTAAAATAAAAATAAAATAATTAAAAATTATGTAAAAAGTCACGTTAATCACAACTTTTCGTACAATATACTTAGGAAAATGGTAAAATTGAAATTGGTCAAATATATTTTTGTATTTTTGAAAATAAGCAATTTTTCCTCGATTGAACATTTGCTCTAAATATTAGTCGGCCTAAGCCTAATTTAAAATCATACTCAAATGCACACATTTTGTGATGGAGCTAAGACAAATATTCACAATTTGATAAAGATAAAGATAAATAAATCAAAAGTGTAACAAAAAAAGGAAAAAAAAATGAACAATTTCACACTGTACCGATTTGCAAATTTATAGTCTGTTTGGCCAAGCTGCAAAAATCAGTTTATTTTGAGAATTGATTTTTTTCAAAAGTACTTTTGGTGAGAAACAATTTGTGTTTGACTACTTAATTTGAAAAACACTTTTCAACAACAATTAGTGTTTGGTCAAACTTTTAAAAATAATTTCTAATTATATTTTGTCAAAAGCGCTTTTCAAAAATGTGCTTTCAGATAAAAGATACTTGTTTCTCTTCGAAAACACTTTTTTTAATTGGTCAAACCTTTAATTTTTTTTTTGTTTTTGAAAAAGTACTTTTTGGAAAAAAAAAAAAAAAAAAGGCTTTCGCCAAACATGCTACTATTAGACATTTTCTCTTTTAGCCTAACAGTTCATAACTGATAACAATTTTGTAATCTTTAATACTCCCCTGCCCTTCCTCGAAGGAAAATTGCCCTCAGAAATCATTCCGAGAGAAAAAAAAATTCACAGAAACCACAGCGAATCGAAATCTAGATGAAGATGAGCAGTACGCAAGGTCCACATTCTCTGGCCTTTAGGGTTATGAGACTATGTCGACCTTCTCTTCACGTCGAAACTCCGCTTCGTTTCGACCCTACAGATCTCTTGTTCGGCGAAGACCTGTTCGATGATCCAGTCGCCGCTGAGCATCTCCCTCGTCTCCTAGCCGATACCGTCTCCTCCTCCCCCGCCGCCGCCACCGCCGGCAATACTTCAGCTGATCCCTCGGATCTGTCATATCGTAATAGATTCCTTCTTCAGCATCCTTCTGATTCGCTTGGACTCCCTGGACTCCTTCTTCTCCCTCAGTCCTTTGGGTTAGGTTTCATTTCTCTTTATTGACTAAATTTCGGTACACTCTCTATATATGCTGATGTCGCACATCGAATTCAGGATTTAAAGTCAGTGTTGCACTTCTTAATGTATAACTATTTCAGTTCTATTTTATAAAACACTATTACTATTTGGATACTCTAATAGTTTCTTATTGTAATTTTATAACATTATTTACTATTTTTAATTGCATAAATTGTAACTTATAGTACTCCTTCCGTCCCAATTTATATGGTGATGTTTGACTCACCACGAAATTTAACAAAAGTAGTAAAACTTTTGAAATTTGTGATCTAAAACAAGCTCTAGAAAGAAATTTGTTGCTCTAAATAATCTCATTTAGTGTAAAATGAGAAATTTGAAGTTAAGTTATTTCTGAATATAGAGTTGTGTCATTCTCTTTTGGACAAATTAAAAAGAAAAAAGTGTCACATAAATTAGGACATGTAGAAAATAACATTTTAAAATACTTTTAGTTAGAAAATATGTAACTTAAAAATACTATTCTACTTTTGAGCGGTCTTGGAATGTGGAGGTCTTATTTTACAAAACGGAAAAGGCCTAAAAATGCCACTCAACTTTCAGAAATGGTTTATCCATGTCATCCTTTAAAAAATTGCTATTTCCATGGCACTGACGTTAAAGAAATGGCCCATCCATGCCATTATTGACTAACGACTCAATTTTTATTTGGCCCATCCATGCCACTGCCATTAGTCAATAATGGCATGGATGGGCCATTTCTTTAACGGCAGTGGCATGAAATGAGCATTTTTTAACGGATGGCATGGATAGACCATTTCTGAAAGTTGAGTGACCTTTTTAGGCCTTTTCCCTTTACAAAATAAAGGAATTGACGTTCAAATAGATCAAATTGAATGGTTTGACCCTTGTACTATGATATCCGTTATTCTTTTCGAAATGGAGTATATTAACATTTTTCTTTAAATTTTGTATATACATATATTCAAGCAGTAGATAACGATTGACGCGCAATCACTGCTTTATATGCTGGATGTTGTGATCAGTTATTATTCTTTTCCCCTTTTTAAATTTATAATCTTGCAGGGCGATATATTTGGGAGAGACGTTTTGCAGTTATATAAGCATTAATAACAGCTCCAACTTTGAAGTTAGAGATGTTACCATCAAGGTGATTTGCTCGCTTAGCTGATTAGTAGTAGAAGCTACTGTAAATAGTGATAGAGATGCTGTGGATTATTCAACCTGTTGATAAGCAAGATCCTTGCTATTTCATCTGGGGACATAAATTTGTAAGGTGGCAGGGCTGAATACCTGCTCTGCGGCAAAAGTATTAAATGAAGTTTGGTGCTGTATATCTACCCCAGGGAGCCAGGGGTTTCTTTCTCTGTCCTACAAAATAAAACTGATAAAAAAAGTTTTTCCCTTGGTTTTAGCCAGTTCGAGTGCTTACTGCATTTCAGTGCGTAAGTATGATCAACTGTTCAAAAAAGTATATAAATATAACCAAATAGTTTTTCTACTTAGTGAATCATCTGCAAGAAGGATGTGCTTCTGGTGTAGAAATTTTCATGGGGAAAATAGTAAATGGAGAACAGTAGTGTCACCGCAATCATATGGTCATAGAGTTGTATTTTGCATATTTAGGAATGTGCACACATAGAGGGCATTCTTGACTAATTAGATATATAGACGAAACAGGCTATTGCATTTTTAATATGTGTGCCCTTTATACTCTTATATTGATCATTTTGGCTAAACTAAGCTACTTATTGAAAGCTGTTAGTCAAACTTTCATATTTTTGGAAAGTATGGTCCAAATGTATCTTACACCGATCGTCAAAATGTATCTTAACACTGAAGAAAATGAATTTGCTCGATGGGCATAATTGAGTCTATGTGTGAGTGTACGGACATTGGAATGTCTCTTAAGCATGGCTTATGAAGCTCCAGTTTCTATTATTGATATGCTGCCATTTTGCTACCGTGTGTCTAGTATAAAGTGCTTTTGTAGGTAATTGTCAAGTGAATGTAAAAAGCCTAGGAAGTGTTTAGTGAAAAGGGCGAGATAAAGATCAGCCCGGAGAATTTAGACCTCAAGCATCTCTAATTGTGAGTCAAGTTACAGGGATCTTATTTTTCATAATATCAGTAACTAGGATGCCGCTAGAAACTTTCTAACCTTTTGAATTCTTATCCCTTGACTCTACGAACTGCTTTTATAGAAGTGATTTAATTTTCTACAGGCAGAAATCCAAACAGAGAGGCAGAGGATACTTCTTTTAGATACTTCTAAATCACCTGTGGAATCAATACGTGCTGGAGGGAGATATGACTTCATTGTGGAACATGATGTGAAAGAACTTGGTGCACACACGTAAGATTCATGAAAAAATTCGTGTTCTAGGTTGATAGAAACCTTCTACCAATAAGATAGTTCACTTATTCAATTGCTTCACTTTTTAGGTTGGTATGCACTGCTCTTTATAGTGACAACGATGGTGAGCGTAAATATCTTCCACAATATTTCAAATTTATGGTCGCGAACCCACTTTCTGTTAGAACAAAGGTACATCCAAAAACCTGTGTTGTTTTAGTAATTTTATTGTTTTGTGACAGGATTCTATATACTTTACATTCTATGCATCGGGAGCAGTTCTTTACTATATTTTTCTACTGTTCTAATATATTTCATATTTGCTTCTTTATTGTTGATTTATTTCTCAAGTCTGGATGTGCTTTTCAAGATAATAACTCTTGTTTGTTTCTGCAGGTTCGCGTTGTTAAGGTAGGTTGGTTCAAGCTCATTGAGTGTAAGTCCATTATCTTGCATTCTTACTGGTAGGCTGAATATCTTAGGAAAATAGGTCAAGAAATGTCAGTTTTGCAGTTATTATTTGCCAGTTAAGGCCAGTTTGTGATAACATAGCATCTGACTTACCCGTTTTGTAAATCTGCAACATACTGCCACCAATCTCATTTGCTTATATGGAATGTCAGTTATTTCAACTCATTTGGGCAGTTTTCTGTCACTAAAAGGATAATGTGAGATCGCATTTGATTTTTAATATTACAAACCATCTTGTCTCTTGAGAATGATCTACCAGAAGCACCAATATCAGCTTCTGCATTCTAATACTTTTCCTGTTCATGACAGTTAAGTCTTTTTCCATCCCAGGAAACTACCTTTTTGGAGGCTAGCATAGAGAATCATACAAAATCCAATCTCTATATGGACCAAGTTGATTTTGAGCCAGCTCAGCATTGGAGTGCTACGGTACTAAGAGGTGTTGATCATCAACCAGATAGCAAACAGCCAATGAGGTAGACTGATAGATATTCTCTTGTAGAATGGGAATTGCTGTTTTATTTTGGTTTTAAATGTTGATGTGTCACCAGTTGGTATTAGCATTCACCTTTGTTCCCTTGGCTAAGCTTTGCTGATATATTTTAATTTGCCAGTGATGTATTTAAGCCACCTCTTCTCTTAAAATCTGGGGGCGGGGTCCATAATTTCCTCTACCAATTGAAATTATCATCAGATGGCTCTTCATTACCGAAGGTGGAGGGAAGTAATGTTTTGGGGAAACTCCAGATAACTTGGCGTACAAATTTGGGTGAACCTGGGCGCCTTCAGACACAACAAATTCTTGGAAGTGTAAGTGAAATGATTTCTAATAGTGAAATTTTTATGTGCTCCTATGATCTTTGTTTCTTATCTTGCAGCCCATTGCTCATAAAGATATTGAGTTAAGAGCAGTTGACGTGCCATCAATCATCATGCTAGAGAAACCTTTTGTGGTAAGACCGAGTTTATAGTACTTTAATGCATTACTCCTTACACTCTGCGTTAGTGCTTTTTACATCTAGTGCATTTAGGATTATTACAAGAGTCCTTTTTTATTTGTGTAATTGGTGAGGAAGTTTGTTCATTTGAATTGAATTTGTTATTTTTCTGTCTTCTGCTTGCGATTGGTCTGTCATGAATCTGGATGTCTTTGTGGGGACTTCTGTAGGTACGGTTGAATCTTGCAAATCAGACAGACAGGTTGCTGGGCCCTTTTGAAGTTTGGGTGTCACAGAGTGACTCACTCGATGAGAAGGCTGTTATGGTTAATGGTCTTCTAACAGTGGTGAGACACTGAAATGGCTTCTGCATGATGCTTATTAGCTTAAACCTTTCCCATGATTTATGAAGCTCCCTTCTTTTTGTTGAAGCTCTGGTTTGGTGCATCCATTTTCTTCTGTCTCATTGTCACTCTCATGGTTAGAACTGTGATTGTGTCATATTGTTAATCTTGCACTTTGATGTGCAAGTTCAATTCTTTATCAGAATTTCTACTTCATCTACGAGTCTAATTTCAGCTGATCTTTTTCTCTTTGTAGTTGTTGGGGATATGATTGCATCTGCATTTTTTTTCTTGTCGATTCTAAACTTCTCTATTGTACTGGATCCCTAACTCTGTCTTCCTTGAACAGCATTTGGCACAGGTGGAAGCATTTAGCTCTTCAGAATTCCAGTTGGTGAGGATAATCTTCTATTTAGTATTTTAAAATGGATAGCTCGAATGCAAGTTTAATAGTTTTTCATTAGATGTATGATGTTAATCATTGGCAGGTGATGTCATTTAACTGTTGATAACAATGTTCTATATCCTGATAGCTTCAAGAGATAGTTGTATTAATCACAATTGTTTATTTGATCTTTCAGTTGTTTCACATCATAAAAATGATTGTTGGTGCACTTTCCCATGTAGAACCTGATTGCTGTGAAGCATGGGGTACAGAAAATCACAGGCATTACAGTGTTTGACACGCGTGAGAAGAAAACATATGATTCTTTGCTGGAGTTGGAGGTGAGTATCAGCTCACAGAACAGTTGACATGGAGGATAATGCTTTTTTTTCAATTTCATTCCCTTTCTGCTATTGATTTTTCATCGTCGAAGGTGGTTGCTCCCTTCTAAGACATGATGTCCAAACATCTTATTTGGTTTAATTGTTGACCTATCTTGGGTATAAACCAGACCAGTTTACATTCTCATGACACATGGTATTGGTAAAAGCAGTTTGTCTGCTGGCAACGTTCTCTAAATTCGAAGTATGAGATGGCCTCAAACTGATTAATGAGCAGATCTTTGACCATTGATCCGACTTTTGGCACTCCAAAACAGCAGCCCTAAGATAGAACTCACTGCATACGTGCACAGGATTCTGAAGTTCTGAACCCATTGACTTGAAAAGACTGAAATTTGTTCATCTGTCATCATAATTAGATGTTCGAAAAAGCATACAAAATTTTGGATTTCTAATACCATAGTCTTGTATTATGGTTTTCCTTAATCTCTTTGTTTTAACATTGTGTTTTGGAATAAGTGCATAGTATTTTATTCTGCATGATGCTGCAGGTATTTGTCGATTCAGAGCAAGTACTTGAGCCAGATGTGGTTGCAAAGTAATAGAGAGCCTGGTCTGATTGAAGATGGAGTTTCTTTTGGTTGAGAGTTTTTACAACTCGGAACGTCACAGCTGAGATCTGGCCAGTTCATTGTTAAAGGAATTCTCTTCATGCCAAACAGATGAGATGGATACTTGCCCTGTTCAATGGCCCCAATGGATCTTAGCATTCATGCAGAAGATCTTCAATTGATTAACATGTGTTTTTCTCGATTGATCGGCAGTGTACACTAACTAGGCACATGTTATTTTCTTAGTGTATAGTTTTGGGCCTTTCTTCCTTTTAACAATGTGCTACAGTTCTGGTAAAGATATTTTTTCTTTTGTCCTCCCATTTTGCCCTAGTACTGATTCATATAGTTCGCCACTTCACTCCTTGTTAGGGGTGAGCATAAAATCCGAAAAACCGAATTCCGAACCGGACCGAATTATTTCGGTATTTCTGTTTCGGTTTTTTTCGGTATTTCGGTCTAATTCGGTACTAAATTTTCGGTATTTCGGTTCGGTCTTCGGTATTAGAATTCTGAAATTTCGGCATTTCGGTTATACCGAAATACCGATTTTTAAAATACCTTTTCTTAATTACCCAGCCCACTGCCTATCGCCCCAGCCCAACTGCTCAAGCCCACTCTAAACTCTAAAGGTTGCCTACATATCCTGGGCTAAACAGGAATCAGGTCAGTGTAGTTCAGGAATGTCTGGTAGCTGGGACTACCAGGAGCTGTGATCTCATTGTTGTTGCTGGTTAGGGACTTAGGGCATTAGGTTTAGCAATTTAGACTTAGAGCAGTACAGTTACAGTATAGTCTTGAGCGGCGATTTCCAACTTTCGGAGCTCCGACTCCTCACTCCTCAGTCCTCAATCACGCTGCTGTTGCGAGTTGCGACTTGTGAACTTGCGATAGTTTCAATTTTCAAAGGTATGTTTCTACTTTCTAGCGATGTAAATGAATTTAATAAAGATTTCTAGCGATTTCTTCTGTTGAGTACTATTTGTTTCCTTGTGAAGTTCGTATAGTTGATTATTATTATTTTTTCCCTGTAATATTCTCAATTTTTCACTGTTCTTTAGCGATGGACATAGAACAATACATTTATAATCTGCCGTGTTTGCACGTCTTTGTACTCTCTTTTTACCCTTGTTTATTTTTTTTGATTGTCCTGTTTCTAATGTGTTGGATATCTTGAGCCTTAGAAGATAAAAGACGCACTATTATACATAAAAATGATGCATTTATTCCCTGGTATTCTGCAATATGCAGAAAATATATTGAAAAAAGATGCCAAATGATCGGTGCAAATGATTTAGTTGTGCTGTAATGTTTGCTGACAATAAAATTGCTGTTAAGTTCCCTTAAGAGTGTTAGTCCATGTGTTCTGGTTCAGTTCTACGTTATATGATGTAGTTGTGCTGTAATGTTTGCTGATTTACAGAGGAAATTTGAACTAGGTTGGATTAGTATCCATCTGTTTCTTTTGCATGTTATTTTTAAAATACATGATTGTTAATTTGTGTTTAATTTTGTATAGATGGCAGATATAAGTAGAGTAAGTGATGCTGGTTCAAGTGAAAGTTTACCTATAATGGTAGATAGTAACACCAACACCATTGATACTCAAGATTCCAAAAAAAGGAAAGCCATGCAACCTAGGTCTGACGTTTGGAACCATTTTGATAAATTTGAGGTTAATGGGGTTGGGAAAGCACCGTGTCGATATTGTAAACAAGCCTATGCGGCTAATTCATCTAGGAATGGATCAATGGAACAACAGGATTGAAGAATCATTTGCTTAGATGCAAAGAATACCCACTTAACATTGATATAGATAATCGTCAAACAAAGTTAAATTTTCAATCTTGCCAAAATGATGAAGGATCAATTTGGAAATTTGAACAAGAAGTGGTTAGGAGGGCCTTAATTGAGATGATAGTTATTGATGAACTACCATTTAGCTTTGTAGAAAATGAAGGTTTTATGAAGTTTATGAGAAAAACTCAACCAATATTTCGTCTTCCTTCTCGTAGAACAATAACAAGGGATTGTTATGAAGTTTACGGTGAATTGAAGCAAAATCTAAGAAGGTCTTTTAGAGAAGCACAACCAAAAATTTGCCTCACAACAGACACATGGACTTCATTACAAAGAATAAATTATATGTGTTTGACAGCCCACTTCATTGATAGGGATTGGAAGTTGCATAAAAGAATACTAAATTTTTGCCCTATCACTAGTCATAAGGGTTAAAATATGGCTAAAGTTATTAGGGATTGTTTGCTTGAATGGAAATTAGACAAGGTTTTCACTATTACCGTGGACAATGCTTCTTCAAATGATGTCACAGTCAAAGAATTGTCTAAACAGTTAGATATGTGGAAAACTAATATGATGAGTGGTAAACATCTTCATGTGAGATGCATGGCTCATATACTAAATCTAATTGTGCAAGATGGTTTGAAAGAACTTGATGCTTCTGTGACACGTGTTAGAAATATTGTGAGTTATGTGAGATCTTCGCCTGCAAGGACCTTAAAGTTTAAATAGTGTTGTGCACATGTAAAGGTAGAATGTACCAAAACTTTGTGTTTGGATGTTCCTACTAGATGGAATTCCACCTATTTGATGTTGGACACGGCACAAAACTTTGAAAAGGCCTTTGACAAGTTTCATCTTTTTAACCCTCAGGGGTTGGCCTGGTGGCAATTGATTTGAGCCTTGGGGTATGCTCCCTTTCAAGGTCTCAAGTTCGAAACCCACTGGGTGCAAATAATTTCTGAGGGTCATCGAACTAGGTAAAACCTGAATTAACCGTGGTGCACTTGCGGGAAACTCCTTGCCGAGGGCCTGTGCACCCCCGGGATTAGTTGGGTCTCATAGAGACTCGGACACCCGGTGCAAATAAAAAAAAAAGTTTCATCTTTTTGATGATGGATTTTCTTCTTATCAATGTTCTCATCTTTGTGAAGATGGTAGTAGTGCAGGTCCTCTTAAATCTGATGATTGGGTGAATGTGAGGAATGTGATGGAGTTTCTTGCAAGATTTTACGAGCTAACTAAAAAAGTTTCAGGTTCACGTTGTCACTTGTAATTCTCATTTTGAGGATGTATCTGAATTTTATTGTAATTTGAAAATGTGTTTAGCTAGTGAGGATGAGCATTTGAGAAAAATGGCCGAGCGAATGCAAGAAAAGTGCAAGAAGTATTGGGGTGAGCCTGAAAAGATGAATAAAATGATTTTTATTGCTTCTGTCTTGGATCCACATAACAAATTTGAATATGTTGAGGGAGCACTTGAAGAACTTTTTGGGGAGGAAAAAGGGAAGAAAGTAAATGTTGAGGTATATGCTTATATGAATTCTTTGTTTGGAGAGTATCTAAAAAAGTATTCAACTGGATCTTGTCCTCAATCTATTAGGGATGGCAATGGGGCGGTGCGGTTGCGGGGCGGGGCGGGACGGGTTTGAACGTTGGCGGGGCGGTGCGGGTTTGAGAATTTGCGGTTGCGGGGCGGGGCGGGTTCAATTTTTAAATTTAAAAAAAA
>MU733457.1:17612-43766 GCA_026770625.1 Nicotiana glauca
GGGCGGGTGAACGCGGGTGGAGTGCGGTGCGGGTGTATGCGGGTTTAAATCCTGTGCGGGGCGGGGCGGGTTTAAATTTCGCGGGTCCAGGCAGAACTCGCCCCGCACCCGCCCCGCCTGCCATTCCTAATCTCTATCTAGATCTACTTCATCTAGCAACACATCTAATACATCTAATGGGAGTGTTATAAGTGCATCAAAAATAAGGACTAAGCTTAGCTTGAAGAAACAAAAGGAAGATAATGGAAGTGGGGGTGCTAAATCGGAGTTGGATAAATACATTAGTGAAGAACAAGAGCCTTTTAGTGAAGAATTTGATATCTTGAGTTGGTGGAAAACACATGCTCCTAGATTTCCTATTCTTTCGGATAGGGGTGTGCATGGTTCGGTTTGGATCGGTTTTTCCCTAAAAAGAAACCAAACCAAACAAGTCGGTTTTTCAAATATTAGAACCAAACCAAACCAATTATGTCGATTTTTTTCGATTCGGTTTATGTCGGTTTTTCGATTTTTTGGGTTGTTTGTCGGTTTTTTCTTAAATATAAGACATACACTACCAAACACATATTCCGGCGACTACATTTTCAATGTAACACTATCAAATCAATTGCCCTTTGAGAAATCTATTATTTACCAAGATATATTGATGATAATTGAATCTAATAGTGATGAATAATTTAAGGACTCAATTAAAAATATGTTATTTTTAACACAAAATGGATTCTTACACTGAACAAAAGAAAACTATTAATCAAACTAGAATGTAAATTTAAAGAATTATATTAAAAGTGCAAACTATTAATATTTACTATAAATTTTTTGAAACTTTGTGTAACAATCGTAATAATAAATTTGAATTAGCTACTCCTATAGTTGGTTTGGTTCGGTTTTTTTCTGATTAAAACCAAAACCAAACCAAATTTGATTGGTTTTTAAAATTCAAAACCAAAACCAAACCAAACCAAAAAGTATCGGTTTTTTTGGTCGGTTTGGTTTGGTTTTCGGTTTTTTGGGTTTTTATGAACACCCCTACTTTCGGAGTTGGCTCGTGATGTGTTGGCCATTCCAATTTTTAGTGTGGCGTCGGAATGCGCATTTAGCACCGGTGGTCGTATTCTTGATTCGTTTAGGAGTTCATTGACTCCTAAATGTGTGCAATATTTGTGTTCAAGATTGGCTTAGAGAAGAGAAGAATCCTATTAGTGTTGACGAAGACTTGAAGTATCTTGAGGAACTCGAGCTTGGTAAGCTTTAATATTTTGTGTGTATTTTAATTCAAAATAATATATCATGCTTTTTCATTTGTATGACATATTTGGTCGAATTATCTATAGATATGGAAAATAATGGAAGCACTACTAGCATTATTTGATGTATAGTTGCAACTTGCATCTTGAGTGGCAAGTTTAATACTCTATTTGTTTATGATATACTTAATACTTTTGTAGTTTTGTTTTATTATCATTAAAATATTATATTCTAACTTATGATTTATATTTTTTTAGGTTCAAGTGCAATCATGCCCCGTGCTCCTAAAGTACTCTCCGATATTTGGGAACACTTTGAGGTGAAAGAAGATAATGGAGAAGTTCGCAAAGTAGAGTGCAAGCATTGTGGTCGAGTCTATAATGTTCCTCCAAAGAGGAATGGAACAACTGGTTTAAGGAATCATATTAAGCATTGTCTTGCACGACTTCCTGGAATCCGTATTTAAGAATTATGACTGTTTTTGTTGAGGGATGCCCTCTATGTTTTTGTTGCACTATGTTTAAGTGTTAAGACTTTTGCAGTTGGCCAGTTGCACTGTGTGTTTAAGTGTTAACTATTAAGTGTTAAGACTGTTTTTGTTGCACTGTGTTTAAGTGTTAACTATTACGTGTTAAGACTGTTGCACTGTTAAGTTAATTTTGTTGCATCTGCTGCATCTGTTTCACTGTTAATTCTGTTAAGACTGCTGCATCTGTTGACTGTTGCACTGTTGAATTTGCAGATATGTTAATGTATTATATAGTTGTGTAATGTGTAGTTGTGTATAAATTCAATTTGATTCTTTCAGCTTTGGAGTTAGGCAGAATTTGCAGTGCACTGGCGTCAACAATTCTGTTGCACTGTTGAATTTGCTGATATGTTAATATATTCAGTATTAGATTCTCTTTAGTAAGAACATAAATCCTCTTTAGTGGCGTGCAGAACTTGTTCAGCTTTTGCTTTTCAGTTATTCAATTGTGCATGTGCACTGTTTTATATATCGCCTTTCTCACAGTGAAAGTTTCAATTGTGCATGTGCACTGTTAGGCGTTAGCATTGATTATTCAGCGATTATTAAACCGAAATCGTACCGAACCAAAATAAGAAATATCGAACCGTACCAAAATATTTTGGTATGGTACTTGGTATATACAATTGATAAACCGAATATAGAAATACCGAACCGAAATTTTTAAATACCGAATCGAAATACCGAATGCCCACCCCTATTCCTTGTAGCTAAAAATCATGGAAAGAGGTTGGGTATGGTTTTGAGTTACAACTCCTTTCTCTTTCACATGTTTTTCCTGCATGATCCTATAATGAACTATAGCGCACATGATAAATGAAACTGACTGTAAAATAGCGAAAGAAGCTGATCACCATAGTATAATTATATTTATTTTGAGTCCAAGAAAATTCCCCCGGAATGAAAATGCAGTCGATCAACCAACTTTACTGAATCTTCTATTTCCCTGTAGTGTAGCATTAATATTCTAGTTATCGAATACATTAGGGGTTCGAGAGATGGTGACGCATCATAAGTATTTTGGCCTTTCCTACACTAAAAAGTACATATTTGGCCCTTTACTTCTTCGTACTTTTGCCGCTAACAAAACGTTCTTGTATTTGTCATTGCCATTAACAAGTTTCACTGAGTGAACTCAACATGTCTAACTTCTTCGAGAAAGAAGGTTCAAATTTATTCATCAACTTTTACCATGGTTAAAATCGTATTCACGTTGGAGCTTCGTTAGGTATATTGGGCGAAAAACAAGACATTCCTGATGATCAAAGTTGTTCAATTCGGAATATTATATAAATTTGACATTTTCACCTTAAAGAAATTACTTTCTGTTTACCCGTAAACGGTACAGTTGAATTTATACGCGGTTTATAGACAAGTGAATTGATTTGATCCAAAAATAATAGATGAATCAGACAAATGTATAAGACTTAGCCTTGAAATTGAAATAAACGCCAGATATCTTAGTCCCGAGCGCAGAACTACCGGAGGCAGTAAGAACAGTATAAATAAGTAAGAAAGTAAAATGTTATTGAGCTTTTGATAGAATACAGTTTATGCTTGTCAGAAAATCTGTGTCCTTACAATGATGATAGAGTTCACTATTTATAGTTATACCTAGGGAACAAGGTTCTAGGAGCAGGCCCCTCTTAAATGACAATTATGAGTCTATTGAAGAACATGTAATGGTGGACAGTGAATACCATATTCTCTGTAAGGGATCATGCATTTAATGCTATAGAATATTCTTCATTGAATGCTACCGGATGGCAGGCATTTATTTTGCCTTTATGAGTATCATTCTCTCGATGACAAGTGAGACCATTGCCTTCGGGTTCGACTGTCTTCGGCACGTGTCGCTTTCTCATACGATCACTAAATATGAACATATTTTACCCCATACAAATAGTCTCCCTACTTTCTGGTTGCATAACTTTGTGTCACCGAGAAGTTGATAAAGATACCTTTCTTGGCGGGAATTCTCTGACCCCCTTTGAAAAGTTTCTGACTGTTGATTAGACGCACGTCTCTCCGCTTTAATGTCCCAAACACGCGTCATCCTACGATTCAGCATTGCTTTTGCTGGGTATCGAGGTAATTATGGCCACGATTTTAGTCGCCTATTCCTTTACTTATACGCATCAAACTTCTTCATTTACACTTCCAAACTTTCTCAAACTCTCTTTACTCAACTCGTACTTTGTCTTTAACCTTTCTTTAATCTTCTTCTTCAGAGAAACTCTTCCTTCCTTTCTGATAAAAATGTCTTCCTCTTACAAAAAAATCCAGTTCCTCAAAGAACAAAGGTAAAGCTGACGACGCTCCTCCTCCTACGGTGAGTATCATCATCCCAAAGAGTTTTGTCATAACTAAAGACTTCGAAGAGAAGTTTCCTGCCGTTAATTCTCGCACGTGGGTTGTTGATGTGTATCCTTATTCCATCCGTTCTTCTAGCATTCCCATTGTGAATGAAGACTGCCATTGTCAAGATTTAGATATTATCGCTCCTAATTTGACGGAGCGGATAACCTTACAAGAAGGGCTTCACATATTTTTATATGTATCCTTTTACTTTAATTTGGGGTCATTCTCTCTAAAAGGGAAGCTTGACTCTATTATTGTGGAGTATTGCATCCATTACCAGGTATGCCTGGCGCAAGTAAGTCCTTCTGTGTGGAGGACAGTTGCTTGTCTTCGGCGCTTATGCCAAGAGACGGGAGAGGAGCTAACCCTAGCTCGATTAATGAACCTTTATTCACCCAAGATTTTTTGCGGGGGAATGATAAACTTCAGCAAACGTGGCCACCATGCCCTACTAGCCAACATGGATGATGACAATGACCGTGGATAGATAGAACATTTGTTGCAGTTGCCACTAGAGACATCATTTCGGCCACGGCTTCATCCTTTTTGGAATTGTGGAACCGTACGCGTAAGTTCATCTTTTGTTTCTTCTTCTAGCTAAAGATCATCCCATGTTGCTATTGATTTTTCTTCTTTCATTTGTTTCAGCGACTCGATGGGTTCCACCGAGGGTCGAAGGCTTGGACCAGTGGGTCCAAAAAAATTTGAACGTTCATACGCCCGAGACTCGCATGTGGAAATAATTGGCCCTTAAATACGGGTGGAAGGCCAAATATCATGGTAAATTGAACTCATCTTATTTTTACCTTTCGATACGGAAGGTGATTAATCCTTTTTCATTTGTTGAATTCAGGTCTACCCGGGGCTCAATGTCATCCCCGAGGAGGATATATTGGTTGATCCTATAGGAAGCATTTACCCAAACAGGTGTCTCCGAGCCTGCTTCTATTGCAAGTGCTTCTTCTCGAAGTCCCCGGCCGGAGAACAAGCAACCAAAAAGAAGACGTTCCCCCGCGGTCGGGGGAAAAAATAAAAAGGCCAAGAGTGTCGCACTCGAGTCGTCTCCAGAAGTTGTGGTGATGAGCCCCGCACCCAAGATAGCCACAGATACCATGGTGATCGACAATGATGGATAAGCCAGCGAGGAGGGGGCTCCCATTTCAGAATCCAGTCGTCATTCCCGGTACAGTGAGGCTGCGTACCGGGTCCCTGCAGTCTTCGATTGATGAGCAACCAACAACCAGAATTGCGCTTACTGCAGCCACTTCTCATCCTTTAATGCTATCAGCTTCATCTCCTACTTCTCCAATTCTACCTTTGCCACTAGCAACTGCTACCTCATCTCCGACGGCCGCTGCTGCACGAGAGGAGGATGTCCCTCTTCCCCAGTCCCCAGTTCATGGGACCCTAGGGAAAACTTATGCTGCCCCCTAAGAAGATCCTCAGATGTGGAAGAGTGTTACTCTCTCAGTCTCTACCGGATGCCACCCACTGTCCTGGGCGGTAGAACTTGCAAACTATCTGAAGTCTTTGGCTTCAGAAAAAGATAGAGAAAACCTACAAGCTCTCTTGGGAGAGTGTCTATTGAACAATGCCATGCACAACGCAACAATGGTATATTCTTCGTTTCCTTCATTATTTCTTGTATCTTTGATATAATAGGATTTTGAATTTGCACTTTTCATTTTGCAGGACAACTTTCTTACTTTCGAGGGCCTCCAAAGGCTGATTCGTGATAAGGAGGAACTTACTTACGAGCATGATCAACTTTTGGTCAAGCACAATCAAACTGTTGCTCGCCTCTCAAAACTGGAAGCACGAGCTGCTGAAACTGCTAATTTGGAGGCTCGTTTGCAGCAAAGCGAGGAAGAAGTAGTGACCCTTAGCCAAGAGGTCGCCCCATTGAGGGCCTAATTTGAAGAATCTAGGGCCAAATGGGTTGAAGTCCATAATGTGATTCTTGCTGCATTTGATCGCGAGGCGGCCTTAAACTCGAAAGTTGAAGAAGTTACCCGCTGAGAGCACTAAGACAAGCAGTAAGTAAATGAGGCAGAGGATTTTTTATGTGGAAAAATCCCTCACAAGGGGATAAAAAAACCACGACCTACAGCTGTAGAATTTTAACTTTACTACTTGTAATCTTACCTATTACAAGTCACTTTAAAATACTTTCGATTGCAAAGGATTTTCTCAACTAACTTGTGGTACCTTTACCACAAGTCACTTTGTGAGTATCCTAGTTACAAAGGCTTTTTCTAACTTGTGGTGCTATTACCCCCAAGCCACTTTGCAATTCCACAATTACAAAGGCTTTTCTTTATGACTAAATCTAGTCACAACCTAAACTCAACGAGTTTGAGGATTTACAAGAGGAATCCTAATGAGTATGATTCTAAGTAAGCAATTTAAGAGATATAGTAAGTACAACAACAATCAATCTTTTAGGAACTGGTCCGTAGTAGTGTTGAACCTTGTTCTTCAAGCTTGAGAGGACGATGAGCTTTCTATTTTTACAAAGGCTTGAATTAAGAAACAAAAAGCTTCCAGTGATGTCTTTGTATAAAGCTTCATTTGGTACATCTTGATCACATCACTTGAAGTGATGTGAGTGCTTCGTTTGGTTAGAGAATTAGTGGACTGTTAGTATATTGCAGTGCGGCAGAAACAGTGCCATCAGTCACTTTAATTCCAGTTGTGTCCAAATGACTCTATACTGCTACATAGGAACCACAGGAGCATCAGGTTCTTGATTGGTTCCTAGCTTCTAAATCTGTAGCAGTTCATCATTAGCTGGGATTAGTTTAAGTTTGCAGCAATCCAAGTAGATCAGGTTCCTTATCTGGTTCTTATCAATAAGTTTGTTAGATCATCAAAACATAAGGCAAGAGTATTTAAGATCTATCAATTTCTCTCTTTTTGATGATGACAAACTTAAACAATTATAAGTTCATAATAGTGTCAAAGAGTTCCTCCTGAGACAATGCCTTACTCGTTCAATTTATATAAGAACCAGTTCCCCAATGTGATTCCCCTGAGTCCATAGTAGTCTTTTCCCCCCTTTTGGCATCATTAAAAAGAATTGAAAGCACAAAGAAGTCAAGCCAAGCTAACTCATGCCACATATGTGCACACCAGCATGAGAAAGAATAGAGCAAAAAGATAAAGTATTAGAACCAATAAAAGAGGATTCAGATTAATAATAGTTTCATATGCCCCTTCATTTGAAAAAAGGAAGAGGCAGCATTTGGACTTGATCACGGGAGTAGTAGTAGTAGTAGTACATCCCAACCACAATAAAAAAAAACAAAAAAAAAACATCCACCAATCATCAATAGAAAAAAAAAAAAAAGAAACACATCCAGATAGCTGGTCACTGAGGGGAAACTTAGGGGGCACTAGGAGGAAAAGGCCTGAAGCGGCGGCAAGTGTCTGGAGAACAAGGTCTATTCGGGCATTTCCCGACTTTTGCTCGTTGAGCAGTTCGGCTTTCAGGTTCTCAACTTGCACCCTGAGGGCAGCATTTTCTTGAGTCAAACGGAGCACCTCATCATTCGACATGGGAACCGCTCGAGCTTGCTGGCCTTCCAGTATGGAATTCCTGGCCTTCAATCGACGTATCTCCTCAGCTGCACTGTTTTGGGCATTGATGAGCTGATACATAGTTGAAGTGCTTCCTACACCCCCATACTTCTCAATATACTCGCACTCTTCCAAGGTTGTTTGTGAGAATGTCTGCTTACGGGTCCCTACTTTACCTATTCCCAGTGGAACCTCAAAGTATTTAAACACTTGCGTGATCAAGAATCCATAGAGAAGCCTATGATTTCCATCCTTGAAATCGGCCACTTTCTTCATGTGCTCAATCATTATGGCAGACAGACTCACAGGGTTGAAACCGTCCAATTGCTCCATTAAGAATAAATCTGATTTGGAAGTGATAGATCTCCTTTCTGATTTAGGCAACATGACTTTATTCTCCAGTTTAAACAACAACTAGTAGACGGGAAGCAGTGCTTTCTTATGAACCTGGTCCCCCTTCTGAATAGAATTATCCTTTACAACTGCATTTCGAAAGTGTATTGACAAACATCTCTTACACTAGACACCCCAACAGTAGGAACCTATAGAATTTCCCCAAGTAATTTCATGTCAAAGACAATATCCACCCCATTTAGTAAAGTACACACATGGTCAGTATCCATTGGAAAGAGACTGGTGAAGAAACTCTTGACCTCCTCCTCATACACTTTAGGAGTGTCAATGTAGAACAGATGCGTCCATTGCTGAAACTCCACCATCTCTAAAAGTTGACGTATTTCTGCCATCTCAGAGATTGTTGGGTCAACCATGCGACCCAGCAAAACCTTTTGATGCCTTAGTCGCTCAGATCCAAGGCAGATGTCACTTTTGGCTTTCTTCCCAGAACTTGGTTCTTCAACTGTTTCCTATTTGCGTTTCTTATGCTTCTCTCCACTGACTTTGCCTTTCCCTTTTGACTTGACAAGAATGTCTTCATCACTCACTGCCTCCTTCATCTTGGACATAAGTAGATCCTTTCTCCATGGAAACAGACTCAGCCCTTTTTCCACGACCGCCTGACAAGAGAACCAGGTTCCTCAGGAGTTCCTTCCTCCACCTCCACCACGGGGATAACTTCCTCATTAACAGGTACACCATCCTTTACCAACTTTCTTCTTTTCTTCTTCAATTGGAGCTTCCACAACCATGGAGTCAACGGCCGTGATGGCGGTTTTATTAACTCAGTATTCTGAACTTATTCACTATTTAGGGTTTGACTGGGGTGGACAACAGAAGGAACAGTAGTTTCAGGGGTTTCTAAGTTGGGAAGAGGTTGGGAAACTGGGGGGGGTGTGATTGTAGCATGAGCGGTAGGGAGTGATACGAACTCAGTGAAGGTATGGGATTCTATAGATGGGTCAGAAGTGGGTACGGTTGAGGCAAAGAAATCAAAAGTTTTCTCAGCCATTGGAAGATGTGGTGTGATGGTCCCTTCCTTTTGGGTGAATCTAACCTAGGGCTTATGGTGAAGAAAGTCAGAAGAGAGGGGTTTTTAAACGGATAGGATAATTATGAAGGGAGAAGAATAGGCACCGGTTCTGAAACGGCGGTTGGGCGTGGAGAATTATGACGTTTCAGAGGGAGATGGAACGTTTGAATTGAAAGGACGTGACGACTGGATCTGAAAAGTTGATGACATGGCAGTTGAATTTTGTGCCTTTTAAGACGTGTATTAAAGGATGCATAGAACTACTAACCTTTAGTACAAGAACCTGGTTCTTGAAAAACATTTTCCTCAAGCCCTCTTTTTTTTTGAAAAGAATTAATCCTCTTTTATCGGTCATGTACTACATCTACTGCTTCTATACTCATCATGCATGTTTACCTGCAATGGTATTGAAGTGAGTTATACAGGACCAGGAAACACTTTGAACAAATTATTTCTTAATAACACGAGCCAAACCAAAAAGGAATCAGGTTCTTAATTGGGCCTCAACAGTCCCAGCTTTACTCCGTTTCTTTCAAATTGTTCCCTACTTAGTGCCTTGGTGAAAATGTGAAAATGTCTGCAATTTGATCTTCTGTGCTGCAGAATTTCATGCATATCAACCCTTTCTCCACATTATCTCTTAAAAAGTAATGCCTCACATCAATATGTTTGGTCTTTTTAAGCTGAACTGGATTCTTTGCCATGTTGAGTGCACTGATGTTGTCACATAGGAGGGGAACACTCTCAGTGAGTACTCAAAATCCTCCAGTTGCTGCTTGATCCACAAAAATTAAGCACAGCAGGATGCTGCAACTACATATTCAGCTTCAGCTGTTGAAAGAGCCACTGAATTTTGCTTCCTTGTACCCCACGAGATAAGACATTATCCTAGAAAGTGAGCCATCCCAGAAGTGCTTTTTCTGTCCATAAGATAACCTGCATAGTCTGTATTAGCATACCCAATCAGATTAAAATTGTCACCTGATGGATAGTATAGCACCAGGTTATGCGTGCCTTTGAGATATCTCAGTATTCTTTTGGCAGCCTTCAAGTGAGATTCTTTGGGATTTGATTAAAACCTCGCACAACCCCACGCTGAAAACAATATTAAGTCGATTGGCAGTGAGATAGAGAAGAGACCCAATGATGCCTCTATACATTGTTTGATTCACAGGAGATCCTGCTTCATCCATGTCCAGTCACGTGGCAGTTGCAATGGGAGTGTCTATCACCTTTGATGCTTCCATGACAAACCTCTTCAAACGTTCCCTGATGTATTTTTGCTGACAGATGGAAGTACCTTTTGGAGACTATTTTACTTGAAGACCCAAGAAGAAATTTAATTCCCCCATCATGCTCATTTCAAATTCACTCCCCATAAGTTTTGCAAATTCTTCACACAGAGAGTCAGCTGTTGCTCCGAAAATGATATCATCAACATAAACCTGAACAATGAGTAGGTTCCTTCCTCGTTTCTTTAAGAAAAGAGTGTTGTCAATCTTACCTCTTTTAAAGCCATTTTCTAAGAGAAATTTTGACAATCTTTCATACCACACTCGAGGATCCTGCTTTAGCCCATACAACGCTTTGTCCAATTTGAACACATATTCAGTGTGGTCATGACTTTCAAACCCAGGGGGTTGCTTCACATAGAATTCTTCCTTAAGTAGTCTATTCAAAAATGCACTTTTGACATCCATTTGGAACAAGGTGAATCCCATATGAGAAGCAAAGGCAATTAGAATTCTGATGGCAAGCCACTGGAGCAAATGTTTCATCATAGTCAATTCCTTCCTTTTGATTGTAGCCTTGGACCACTAGCCTGGCCTTGTTCCTTGTGGTAATTCCATGTTCATCGAGCTTGTTTCTGAATACCCATCTGGTCCCTATAATGGTTCTGTCTGGGGGTCTAGCTACCAGGTGCCACACACTATTCCTCTCAAACTGATGCAACTCATCTTGCATGGATGTAATCCAGCATGCATCTTTTAAGGCTCCCTTGATGTTCTTGGGTTCAATCTGGGAGAGAAAGGCTGAGAAAGCAAGTGAATTTCTAGCTCTTGACCTGGTTTGAACTCCAGAATCTAGAGGAGTGATTATTTTGTCTATAGGGTGAGAACTTTGATGTCTCCAGTTAGATGTTTGAGGTTCATTATGAGAAGAGGAAGGTATGTTTGGCTGATTCTCCTCTGTCCTTCTCTCAGATGCCAGTGGAGTTCCCTGAACTGCATCAACCACTATTTCTTCAGCTTCAGTGATTGTAATTGAAGTGCTTGGTTCTGTTGATGATGAGGCAACATTATCTTCATTTGGATCCTTCACTTGACTCATCATGTCTGCCTTTCCATTTGTCATGTTAATGACTTCACCAGGAAAAAATAGGGGTTCTCCATCTTGATCTTCCTCAGCATTCTTCTCAATTGATGGATGAGACTCATTGAAAATAACATGGACGCTTTCTTCAACACATTGAGTTCACTTGTTATATATCTTGTAAGCCTTGCTTTGAGAAGAGTAGCCAAGAAATATCCCTTTGTCACTTTTGGCATTGAACTTACCAAGCTGATCCTTTCCATTGTTGAGAACATAACATTTGCATCCAAATGTTCTTAGGTAAGTCAGCTTGGGTCTTCTTCCATTCAGCAATTCATATGGGGTCTTGTTCAGGATTGATCTGATCATGCACCTGTTCACTAAGTAGCAGTTAGTGTTGACAGCTTCAGCCCAAAAGTTCTTTGCAAGTCCACTGTCAATCAACATTGTTCTTGCCATTTATTCCATAGTTCTGTTCTTTCTTTCTACTACTCCATTTTGTTGTGGAGTTCTGGGAGCTCAGAAGTTGTGAGTGATGCCATTTTCATTGCAGAAGTCATCAAATTCGACATTGTCAAATTCTGTCCCATGATCTGATCTAATGCATGCAACTCTAGACTCCATCTTCACCTAGATTTTCTTCACAAAGGCCACAAATACTTCTACCGTTTCATCTTTTGATCTGAGAAACAAAGTCCATGTGAATCTAAAATAGTCATCCATGATCACGAAGATGTATCTCTTTCCCCCTCTGCTTTGCACCCTCATAGGTCCACACAGATCCATATGCAGGAGCTCAAGCGGCTTTGAGGTGCTCACATCTCTTTTTGACTTAAAGGAGGACTTTACATGTTTTCCTCTAGCATAGGCATCACAGACCTTTTGAGTTTTGAATTATGATATAGGCAGAGCATGGACCAGGTCCTTCTGAATTAGTTTGTTCAGAAGGGAAAAGCTTGCATAGCCCAGTCTTCTGTGCCATAGTTCAACATCATCATCAACCGTCTTCAGACAACTCAGATCGCCACTCTGTAAAGATTCGAAATCAGCAACATAGATGTTCTTGTATCTTTTGGCCACCAGAACTATTTAACCAGTCACAAGGTCATTGACTGAACATATTTTGGATAATAACTCCACCTTGTTTCCTTTATTGCAAATTTGAGAGACACTCAGGAGACTGTACTTGAGTCCATTGACATAGTACACATTTTTAGTGAAAGAAAGTCTATGGTTTTCCCAGTCATGTGTTTCGAACACCCACTATCCATGAACCATTGTTGACCACTTCCCTTTACTGTTCCCTGCACAAGAAATTAGGAGTTAGTTTTAGGAACCCAAACAAGTTTGGGTCCCCTGTAGTAACTAAGAGGATGAATAAGAGCTCTCTTGGTCCATGCAGGCAATGTCCATTTTCTGTGAGTGGAACCTGGTCCTTCTTTTGTGGTTACAGTTTCAGCAGCCACTTTATCTTTTAGTACTGATTGATTCTTGGCCTGGACACCTTCCTTGGAGTGCCTAGTGTTCCCACATTGGGTACGAGGCCAATTATCAGATGCAATGGCGTTCTTACTGTGAGGTTTGTAAGGAGCTTTCTTCCTTGGGAACCTTGCTCCCCGCCCTTTTTCAATGGCATTAGTGAACAAGGAAGGGGTAGCTTCTACGGACCAGGTCCACTTTAGAGACCTCTCAAGATCATTCATTACCTTTTCTAGATTGGCTTGAAGGATCTCATTTTTCTTAATTTTATCACTCATCCTACATCTCAAGGCCTTCACCTCATCCTCAAGCCTAAGATGTTCCTCACTTACTATCTCCTTTCTTCTTTCAGAGCTTTTAGGTTTTGACTTAGTCAAGGGCTTTACTATTAGTTCCCTTAGGTCAATAGTTTCTTCCAAGAGATCACGCTTTTCTTTTCTAAGAGTTTCAATAGTTTTCTTTTGATCAGTAATTGCAGCCACTAAGTCTTCTTAGTATGTTCAGATTCTTCTCGTTATAAGAACAAGGAATCCCTATCCTCCGCAAGACTACAAAATGCAGTAATTAAAACATCAGCTAAGCACATGAGTTTTTTCGGAGAGTAGGATTTCATATTTTTTTGAACATCCCTGAAGTTTACCTCTTCGTTGCCATTGTCTGATTGCGCCATCAAAACAAGCGTTGAGTCATATCAAATCTCCTCGCCTTCAACTGCCATCGTAGAGCTATCATCAGTATTAGATTTATCTTGTTTTACTTGTGCAGTTCCATCATAAGCTATTTGCAAAGCCTCCCATATTTCCTTGACAGTGTCACATAAAGAGATTTTGTCGTACTCGTTAGGTTCCAAACCATATACCAGAATTTTCTTGGCACGAGCATTCTTCTTCAATGCTTTCTTGTCTGCTTCAGTGTATTCTCTGCTGGTCTTGATTGGAACAAATGGACCATCGCAGATAATATCCCAAAGCTCGTAATCCTCAGCCATGATGAAATTATGCATTCTAGCTTTCCACCACTAATAGAATTTTCCATCAAACTTGGGTGGATGGTATATGGATTGACCTTCTTCAAGATTTAGTGGAGCCGTCATGAGGATCCTTCCTAGGTGTTAACCTGATAGGAGGAACCCGCTCTGATACCAATTGTTAGTTTGTATGGGTCCACCAAATCGTAGAGTATCTGGTCCTCTACAAGTTCCTGCTACGAGAACTTAGACAAGCAGTAAGTAAATAAGGCAGAGAATTTTTTACGTGGAAAAATCCCGCACAAGGGGATCAAAAAACCACGACCTACACTTGTAGGATTTTAACTTTACTGACGTATAATCTTACCTATTACAAGTCACTTTACAATACTTCTGATTGCAAAGGATTTTCTCAACTAACTTGTGGTACCTTTACCACAAGCCACTTTGTGAGTATCCTAGTTACAAAGGCTTTTTCTAACTTGTGGTGCTATCACCCACAAGCCACTTTGCAATTCCATAATTACAAAGGCTTTTCTTTATGACTAAATCTAGTCACAACCTAAATTCAGCGAGTTTGAGGATTTACGAGAGGACTCCTAATGAATATGCTTCTAAGCAAGTGATTTAGGAGATATAGTAAGTACAACAACAAGGTTACAACTCAACTAGGACAACAACAATCAATCTTTTAGGAACTGGTCCATAGTAGCATTCAACCTTGTTCTTTAAGCTTGAGAGGACGATGAGTTTTTTGTTTTTGCAAAGGCTTGAATTGAAAAACAGAAAGCTTCCAGTGATGTCTTTGTATGAAGCTTCATTTGATACATCTTGATCACATCACTTGAAGTGATGTGAGTGCTTTGTTTGGTTAGAGAATGAGTGGGCTGTCAGTATATTGCAGTGCGGCAGAAATAGTAACATTAGTCACTTCAGTTCTAGCTGTATCCAAATGACTCTGTACTGCTACATAGGAACTACAGGAGCACCAGGTTCTTGATTGGTTCCTAGCTTCTGAATCTATAGCAGTTCATCCTCAGCTGGGATCAGTTCAAGTTTGCAACAATCCAAGTAGACCAGGTTCCTTATCTGGTTCTTATCAATAAGTTTGTTAGATCATCAAAATATAAGGCAATAGTATTTAAGATCTATCATTACTGCTGCCGAATCTTCCTCTATTATATTTTTCGTTGGTGCCTTGTTAAAAAACTTTTCAGAAAAACCCAATTGAAATAAAAACTAGATGAAGAGAAAAAGAGTGCAGCGCATACTTTCAGTACAGGTGATTTTTGTCAGCAATAGTATCTCTTGAGGAGTGCCACATTCCAGGTGCTTGGCAACTTTTCTCCATCCTAATTTTCTAACTCGTATGACCCTTTCCGGGTGTCGGCTGAAACCATGTAGGGGCCTTCCCATGTTGGACCCAGCTTTCATGCATAGAGCTCCCAAGTGTTCTTTAGTTGCTTTCCTTAAAACCAATTCTCCTACTTTGAAATAATAGAGGTTGGATCTTCAATTGTAATATCTCTCTATTCTCTATTTTTGGGTTGCTATCCTTAGATGTGCCAAGTCCTTGCGTTTGTCGAGCAGATTTAAATTGACTAGCATTGCTTCATTGTTTGCTTCTTCACTTGCTCGGAAATACCTCAGGGTTGGTTCTCATACTTCCACCGGGATCAGGGCTTTTACCCCGTACACAAGAGAGAAGGGATTCTCCCTCGTTCTCGATTTGGACGTTGTTCGGTACCCCCATAGTACACCTGGAAACTCTTCGGGGCCATTTACCTTTAGTTGCTTCCAATCTCTTTTTGAGATTTTGTATAATTACCTTGTTCGTTTGATTTTGCTTGGCCGTTTGCGCTCAGATGATAGGGTTATGATGTGATCATCATGATTTACAAGTCTTCAAGGAACTTTCTGACTTTGCGCCTATAAATTGCGGCCTGTTGTTGTAGGCTATCTCTTTTAGTATCCCAAATCTGCAAATTATGTTCTCCCACAAGAAATCTACCATTTCACTTTCACCGATCTTCTGATAAAGACCTGTTTCAACCCACTTAGAAAAATAGTCAATTAGAATCAAAAGAAATCTTACCTTACCGGAGGCCGGTGGCAGTGGTCCGACGATATACATTCCTTACTTCATGAATGCCCATAGTGATAAAACTGAGTGCAATGGCTCTGCTGGTTGATGTACCAACGGTGCGTAAAATTGACATTTATCACATTTTTGAACATAAGATTTGGCGTCTTGTTCCATACGGGTCTAATAGTATCCTGCCCTAATTAATTTTAATATTAAGGAAATTGTGCCTGAGTGATTTCCGTAGATCCCTTTGTGGACTTCTCGCATAACATAATTAGCTTCGGAGGCTTCCACACATCGGGCAAACGCGCCTTGGAAATATCTTCTATACAATTGACCCCCTTGAAGTTGTCGACCTGCTTTAGTGGGCAGTACCCGAGATGCCTTAGGATCTTCAGGCAATTTTTTGTGTTCGAGATAGTCAATAATCTCGGTTCTCCAGTCCCATGCCAAATCAGTCACGTTTACCTCGTAATAGCTATCTACGTCCAGTACCGAGTGCATAAGCTGTAGGACTATACCGGAGTCCGATCCTTTCATTTCCATAGACGAGCCAAGGTTAGTTAGTGCATCTTCTTCTGCATTCTCTTCCCTCTGGATATGTGTAATTGACCACTCCTAGAACCAAGTGAGTAGATCCTGAACCTTCATTGTGTATTGTTGCATGCATTCCTCTTTGGCTTCGAAGATCCCGTATAACTTATTTACCACAAACTACGAGTCGCATTTGATTTCTATGACCTTAGAGTCCAGTCCCCGAGATAATTCGAGCCTGTAATAAAAAATTTATACTCTGCTTCATTTTTAGGCAGAGGAACAGTTCTTATGGCCTGCCTTAGGGTTTCTCCTGAAGTGGTTAGTACTATGCCGAGCCCGGACCCCTTCACATTGGAAACTCTGTCTGTGAATAGGGCCCAAACTCCTGATGTCGATTCCGACACCATTACTGCTACTTTAGTAGCCAGAGGTAAAGGTCCCGTACTGAAATCGGCCATAAAGTCGGCAAAAACTTGTGACTTTATTGTGGTCCTAGGTTTATATTCTATGTGCTAATTTCGACGGCCCATTTGGCCAGCCTGAGAGTTCGGGTTTATGAAGAATATTTCGTAGGGGAAAGTGGTCACCACAGCTATCGGGTGACGCTAAAAATAAGGCAGTAGCTTTCGAGTGATGACTACGAGGGCTAAGGCCAACTTTTCCAAATGTGGGTAGCGAGTTTCTGCTTCCTCAAAATTTTACTAACATAATAAATAGGAGATTGCGTACCTTCGGCCTCTCGGACTAAAACAACACTTACTGCTACCTCCGAGGCAACTAAGTAGATCAGTAGTTGTTCGCCTTCCTCCGGTTTTGAAATTAACAAGGGACTTGATAAATACTTTTTTAAATCCTTCAAAGCATGTCAGCATTCCGGTGTCTATTCAAAGTTATTATTCTTCTTGAGGCATGCGAAGAAATGGTGGCATTTTTTTGATGATCGGGAAATGAATCTGCTCTAAGCGGCCAATCTCCCCTTTAGCCTTTGAACCTATTTTATGCTTGATAGATGGTCCAGGATGTCTTAGATGGCTTTGATTTTATCTGAGTTAACCTCGATCCCCCTTTATGATACCAAGAATCCCAGGAACTTACTGAAGCTGACCCTGTCACACACTTCTCGCTGTTAAGCTTCATGTTGTGCTTTCTTAAGATGTCAAAAGTTTCTTGCAGGTATTTAAGATGATCACCTGTGTTCAAAGACTTAACAAGAATATCATATGTAAACTTCCATGGTTTTACCTATTTACTTTTCAAACATTTTGCTTACGAGCTGTTGATAAGTGGCCCAGCGTTTTTAGCGTGAAGGGCATCATATTGTACCAATATGTGACGAAATTCGTGATGAACGAAGTTTTTTTTTTATCCTCCGGGTTCATCTTGATTTGGTTGTACCCGAAGTAAGCATCAAGGAAACTTCTTAACTCGTGCCCGGCCACTGCATCAATCATTTGATCAATGTTTGGTAATGGGAACGAGTCTTTTGGGCATGCCTTATTTAAATCCTTATAGCCAACGCACATGCGAAATTTATTATTCTTCTTTAGAACTACTACTACGTTAGCTAGCCAGTCAGGATACTTCCCCTCTCGGATTGAACCGATATCAAGCAACAATTACCTCTTCTTTGGCAATTTTTTTCGGACCTCGACAATAGGACATTTTCTTCGGAGGGATGCTGGGGTCCAAGCTTAACTTGTGTACGGCCACTTCTGGCAGTATATCTGTCATATCCATGCAACCATGCGAAATGGTCGACATTAAATTTAAGAAATTCAATAAATCCAGATCTGAGCTCGGGGTGCAGTCCTGTCCCTAAGTGAAATTTCATCTCCAAGAAATTTTCAGATAACGCGACTTGTTCAAGTTCTTCCACTGTGGATTTTGTAGCATCCGTCTCTTCTGTTCCTGGAATTATCTTGGTACCTGATAGGATTCCGAAGACTCCTTCCCCCTGGTTGACTTCACTCGGCTCCGGAGTAGGCACCGATTCCTGTAATTGCTATGTCACATGCTCCTTCCCTTTGTTACTAGAAACTGATATTGCATTCATTTCTCTCGCTACTGGTTGGCCGCCTCTTATTTGTTTAATCCCCTCGGGAGTTGGGAATTTTAGTAACTGATGATATATTGATGGCACAACCTTCATCTCATGCATCCATTGTCTTCCCAGGATAATGTTGTAACCCATATCACTGCCCACCACCTCGAAAATATTCGTCTTCATCACCCCTTCAACATTCGTGGGCAGCGGGATCTCTCCTCGGGTTGTCACAATTACTAGGTTGAACCCGACGAGGAGTTTTTTGGCCAGAATGATGCTTCCAGTGAGCTTGGATTGCTCTAACACCCTTCATTGTATGGTCAGATCTCATTGACTTTGCGAACCGTGCTTCTTTAATGTTCCTCATAGCTGACACCAGCTCCATTACGCTAACGTTGAAGTTGTATTCGGAAAGCTGGGGTAGGAAGAATCTTGAGAACCTGACGTTTCCTTATTCTGTAATGACATGTTATTTCGGTCGCGATCAATTCTCCTATCGGTAGCAAATCTATCCGCTGATCGAAAACCTCTGCCACATCCTTCGGCCCGTTCATAGGGCAAAAACCGACCTCTTGAAGACCGTCTATCTATGTTGAAATCATCTTTCGATTTCTCTTTATTCTTCTCCCGGTCTCGACCTTTGGACGACGTCAGAAAACTGAGCTGATCATCCCCAATCCTTATCTTAAACTCGTATCGGTTGAGAACATCGGCCCAAGTTGTTGCATGAAACTCGAACATACTTTCTTTTAACTTCTGGAAAGCGTAGGAACTCCTCGGGTTCAGACCATTAGTGAATGCTTCAGCTGCCCATTCGTCCGGCACAACTGGTAGAAGCATCCTTTCCTTTTGGAATCTGGTCACAAACTCCCGCAGCAACTCGGATTCTCCTTATGCAATCTTGAATATGTCGACCTTTCGAACCTGTACCTTTTTGGCACCGACATGGGCCTTGATGAAATAGTCCATGACTCGATGAAAGAGTCTTACGAGCATCTTAAAGGAGTCTATGGAGCACTCGGGAAAAAGCGAATACCATGTTAGAGCTCCCTTCCTAAGGGTCACCGAACTTCTTCAGTAAGACTGAATTAATCTCGTGGGGAGTAAAATCGTACCCCTGCACTGCCATAGTATAGGCGGTGATGTGCTCCTGAGAATCTAAAGTCCCATATACTTTGGCACGTCTGATATTTTAAACCGATTCGAGATTATTCTGGTGTCGCACTTAGTTTGAACAACAGGTGGATATACTTCTTTGAATCCGGTCCTTTCAGTACTGGCGGTGCGCCTGAAATTTAATCCATTCGGGCATTTATTTCCCTCATATACTGCATTAGTTCGGTTTTAAAGGGAACATTTTCATTGTTCTTGTCGAAACCGCTACCGTAACCCCCTCGGCCCTATCAAAGATGACTTTGCCCCTTGGGGTGTTGTTATTGACCATCTACGTTGTTTGATTCGTCGAAGCACCGGAAGGAATTGTACCTTTTCCATTCGCATTATTGGAAGCACCCGACAACACCTGTTTTAATTCCGTCATGACCTTATCTTGCCGTGTGAGATGGCCTATAAGGGCCTCTTGTTGCTCATTCAAGATCCTTACCATTTCGACGACGTGCTCGTCTTCAGTATCATCAGGAGTCGCCTCTCAAACATGTCGTGAATATTGCCCGCCGTGGACCGGCATGGCCTCGTTCCCCTCGTTGCGGATACCACTGATGGAATCTTCGTGCTGAGGCTGATTTCCTTGGGCCTCAACGTTGTGTGTGTGTGTTGACACCATTATCTGCCATTTTTAATGATTTTCACTAAGAACAAGGAATCAAACAAGTTAGTAATAGATGCAGGGATCAATTCAAAAGAATGATTGTCTATGCCCCATGGTGGGTGCCAAATCGTTTACTCGTAAAATGGTATAATTGAATTTGTACGTGGTTTATAGACAAGTGAATCGATTTGATCGAAAAAATAATAGATGAATTAGGCAAAAATATAAGACTTAGCCTTGAAATTGAAATAAATAGCAGATATCTTAGTCTAGGACTCAGAGCTACCGGAGATAGTAAGAATAGTAAAAATATGCAAGAAAGGAAAATGTCATTTGAGCTTTTGATAGAATATAGTGTATGCTTGTAAGAAAATTCGTGTCCTTACAATGATGATAAAGCTCACTATTTATAGTTACACCTAGGGAACAAGGTCCTGGGATCAGGCCTCTCTTAAATGATAATTATGAGGGCCATTGAAAAATATATTACAGTGGGCAGTGAATGTCATACTTTCTATAACGGATCATGCACTTAGGGGTCGTTTGGTAGGAGGTATTAGAAAAAATAATGCAAGCATTAGCTCAATGCATTACTAACACATTGTTTGGTACCTTTTTTCAACTTGTGTATAACTAATACTTGTATTAGTTATACATCATACTTGGCATTATCCTATGCATAAGTAATGCATAGAAAACCATGGCATTAGTAATACAAGGCTTTAATGCATGCATTAGCATGGTTAAAGACAAAATTGTCCTTAAAGTCCCTTAAAGCTAGAGAATATGGAGGGCATTTTTGTAAGCAACTATTTTAAAAAAAAATTATGCAATGCATTATAATTTTAATACACCACACCAACAATAGATAAGAAATAATATTTGCATAACTAATGCTTGCATTACTAATACATGCATTATTAATACACCTTATTCTGCATTATTCTTATACACCCTACCAAACGACCCCTTAATGTTATAGAATATTCTTTATTGAATGATATCGGATGTCAGGTATTTATTTTGCCTTTATGAGTATTATTCTCTACGATGACAAGCGAGATCATTGCTTTTGAGTCCGACTGTCTTCTGTCTTCGACTCCACGTGTCGCTTTCTTATGCGATCATTAAATATGAACATGTTTTACCCCATACACTTTCATCTCCATGGGATGCATTAGGATTAGTTAAAATATGTTGTTATGTACATTCAAAAATTAAATTCATGTTATGCTTTTAAAAGTTCTCTTTTGATATTAAAGAAGTTCTTAATTTTTTTATTTAAGTTAATCATAGTGAACGCCTAGAAGTTTATGTGAATAATAGTGTCACGTAGGGTGGCAATTTGAGCCCAAGCCCATCCAACCTGCCCAACCCGTCCATAGTTTAGTAGGTTGGGCCACAAATATTTTAGTTTATGGATCTATTTGGGCTGAGCCCAGGTTAACCCATCATCTTTTATAGCCCATTCTGACCCATGAAGTAGCCCAAATATAACCCATGAAACTTACCCAAAAAAAGGAATCTCAACCCCAACTGAAGGCTTGTCTGAAAATTTACTTAGTTTCCTCATCTGTATCTAAATTTAAAAATGAGAATCAAGGTATTTATGTTTTGATGTAAGCATGAATAATCTTGAAACTGAGTTGTGGTGAAATTTACTTACTTAGAAATAACATAAAAGATGTTTTTCAACTTATAAATTTTAAATACTAATTTGTTATTTAAGAAAATATATTTTGATTCACAAAATACTAATAGTATTTTTTTTTTGAAAAGGAGGGAGTACTTCTTAAGTGGGGAGTATGGCTTATTGTGTTACATTGTAAAGAACAAATAATAACTACATAAACATATACAAATCAAAGTTTGTACATAAAACTATCTGGTTTGTTTTTCTCTACAAGATTTAATCAACAAAGTTTTCTAAAAATTTTGTGTGGCCGGAAGGCTCTTTTCGAAATGAATTGTTTATGGGACAATTCCAACAACAACAACAAAAAGTAAGCTAGCCAAACCTTTATTACTTTACTACTATTTAGAAACGACACTTCAGGTGTACAAACGTTGTTCAGACTTCAGATACATTTAGAATTTTCTTCACTATTTAGAAATGGCACTTTAGAGCTTAAGTGTAAATTAAGTATAAATAGATAATTCTGCGTGTGCCACCTACTTTTAGTAAATAATGTGTACTGCAAATAATCTATAGTATTACTTTACAATTTACAATTAGAAGACCATCTTTATTTGTGAGTGTCTGCCACTTTAGAGCTTAGGTGTAAATTAAGTATAAATTGCATGTCTGCTAAGAGGGACACGTGTGGCACCTATTTTGGAAATAATGTATACTGCACTTATATTTATATAATCTATAGCTACACTTCACAACATGCAGATCATCTTTATCTGTGAGTCTCTCTACTCTCTTCTTCTTTTTTCTGTTCTTCAATATTTTAAATTGTGAAACTGTATAAGCTAACTATTGTACATGTAAATTTCTGCTAGATTTTATTTCATTCTCCTTCTTTCTTTCTTTCATTCATTTTTTTGGTAATATGATTTTGATAGATCTAGTTTAGTTTTCTTACTATATAATATATAGAAATAGGAGTTAAAGTGTACGAACACTCGGACGAACACTGGTGAAATGGTAATTATAGATGTTTGTCATGAGCATTGTTTTATTTTACTTTACTCTTTAAAATCAGCCATTTTATTCTCCTCATTTCATGACATGTGTTGGCCTTTGTATTTTTGTCTTTCACTTTCATTGGTCTCATATTTCTACTTCAAAATATCAGCTATTTCACTGCTTTCCTCCTCTTCCGAAAAATGCTCTCTTTTTCTTCTATGATTTTTCCTTCTTTTCTCATTTTTCTATTTAATTCTTCGTAAATTCCGAGCGATGTTTCACTATTTTTTTTTTATATTGTTAGCGGAAACGTAAAAGAAAGAACACAAGATTTAACGTGGTTCAGATCAAAATAATCCTACGTCCACCAGAGAACAATTCCCTTTCTATTATTTACAAAGGAATGGGAGATTTCCCAATTACACTTAAGAGAATTTCTCTCTTAACTCTCTACTCACTACAATGTATTGTATTGTGTTTGGAATGGTTTCTACAAATGAAGGAGTGCATCTATTTATAGAGATAAGGACCTCCTCTTGATGTCATTGGTGACATCAAGAGGGTGACATCAAAAGAGGAAGCTTCCTCCTAGAATTCATGCTAACTCTTTCCACCAACTTTTCCAATTGGCATGCCATTGTTGACTAAATATAAACCAACATTTTCAGCATGCCATTGTTGACTAAACATAAACCAACATTTTCAATCTCCACCTTGGTTTGCGTTTCGAGCGTGCGTGTGAACAACTCTGGCCAAAACTTCTAAGCTTATTGGGCAATCCCGTTGTAAGAAACAAGAAGAATCAAACCATGGTTGAACATACCACCTCCACCTAACAACTGTTCTTTTCGGAGTTGCATCAGTTGTTGCACACCTCCGCCAAGTCTTTGTAGTGTGCAAACTTAGCGAGCGGGACTATCTTGGTCAACATATCTTTAGCATTATTGTCTGTGATAACCTTCACGACCTTGGTAGTTCCCTCTTCAACAACATCTCGAATAAAATAAAATCTGGCATCAATATGTTTAGTGCGCTCATGAAATGTCTGATTTTTCATTAGATGAATAGCACTCTAACTATCACATCTAAGAGTTGATTCCAGCTGAACCAAACTCAATTCCGCTACTAAATCTTTCAACCAGATAGCTTCCTTCATCGCCTCCGCTGCTGCCATGTATTCTGCTTCTGTCTTAGACAAAGCGACAATCGATTGTAGAGTCGACTTCCAACTAACGGCACTACCAACGAGGGTAAAGATGTATCCAGTTATGGACCTTCTTCTGTCCAGATTTCCTGCATAGTCAGAATCCACATAACCGAGAATTGAAATACCTCCACCACTTTTTCGAAAGGTCAGACCAACACCAGAAGCTCCTTTGAGATATCTCAATATCCTCTTGACAGCTTCCCAATACCTGTTTCCTGGGCTGGACATGTATCTACTTACCACACTTACAGATTGAGCAATATCTGGACGTGTCATACCATAGCATACATAATGCTACCAACTGCACTGGCATAAGGAATCTTTGACATATGCTCCACCTCATCCTCGGACTGAGGCATTTGTAACTCTGAAAGTTTAAAATGAGGAGCTAATGGTGTACTTACAGGCTTGCACGTATGCATATTGAATCTCTCGAGAATCCTTTCAATATACCTCTTCTGAGAAAGATGTACAACACCATCTTCTCTTGAAATCTCCATACCAAGGATTTTATTTGAAGCTCCTAAATCCTTCATGTCAAATTCCTTACTCAACAGTTTCTTCAAAACATTTATCTCTGTAATATTGTTAGCAGCAATAAGCATATCATCAACATACAACAATAAATAAGTCATTGAGTTACCAGACATCTTCTTGTGATACACACAGCTATCAAATTCACTCCTTGAGAATTCACGTGTAGTCATGAATGCATCAAACCTTTTATACCACTGTCTAGGGGATTGCTTCAAACCATACAAAGACTTCTTTAGTTGGCATGCATGATCTTCTTTTCCCTCAGCTAGGAAACCTTCAGGCTGATTTGTGAGCACGTGATTTTTGCCCTAAGCAATTTTATTCAAATAAAAAATTCAAATAAAATAATTTCTTTATTATTTTATAATTGTTTGGATTTTGTTGAAATTGGTGTTAATTGTTGCATTTCATTTTGTGCATGATAATAAAAAATATATATATATACAAAAATATGCACATGCATTAGGGGGTTTAATTTTACAACTTTAGTATTAATTCATTTTAAAAGAAAAATCATAAATAGCATTTTTGGCGCTTTAATTGAAATTACCATAAAAATAGAAATATAATCAGAAAATAAATACAAAATACAAAAGAAAAATACAGAAATACAAAAAATAAAATACAGAAAATAGCAATACAAAAAAAAATATATAATACAAATAACACAAGTGAAAATAATTGTGATATATATACAAAATTGAAAATGCAAAAGAGAGGAAAATAATTTGGGCCAAACCACCCCCAAGCCCAAAACAAATAGAATAACCCAGTCTACCAGTTTAGCCCATATCCGGTCAGCTTGGAATTAACAAAACGACACCGTCCAAAAGCTAAAGAGATCTGAGCCGTCCAGTGATCAAATCCAATGGCCACAGATTAATCTTTCATTAAACCAAACGACGCCGTGTAAGCGTCAAGCAATCTCAACCGTTAATTCTTTTAATCCAACGGTTCTTGATCATTATCAATCTTTTAATATGGTCAAAACGTTACACCCTTTCATTTCATTCTTCTTCTTCTCTTAATTAAAACCCTAGCCGCCCTAATATTCTTCCAAAGCCCGCCGGAACCATCGCCGGCGGGAGACGCCACCACCACCAAACCTTCCAGCCTTTACACCCCTGAACCATCTTGACCTCCCCTTCTCACCCCTCTACCCCGTTTCTCTCGAATCTTTTTGGTCTGTCTTGAATATTTGAAAAAGTGTCGCCGGAACCCTAACTCCGGCGAACACTAGTTCATTCAAATCACCCCAAAAATACACCATAGCTCCTCCGTAACATCCTCTACCCATTTCCCATAATTGCTTGTTTTAAAATCCACCAGAAACCCTCGAATCTTATTTTAAAATCTTCTAGTCAAGAATCCCTCAGACTAACTTTTGGGGACTCATGACCGTAACATCCCTAATGGATGTTTTCTTTTGGAAAAA
>MU733463.1:0-21754 GCA_026770625.1 Nicotiana glauca
GGACACCATAAATCTCCCAAGTGGCGACTCTGAATCTTTTAAATAAAGAATCCTGTTTCAATCGTCCTTTAATTGAAAAAACTCTTTTTTGCTTATATTCCTTTTGCCGGGGTGTAAGCGCCGTAAAAAGAGGTGTGACACACATATATATATTGAACTGCACAGGTTGATTGATAGTCCTGTCTAGCCTCGTCACTACTTCACCGGGGTTAGGCCAGGCACTTACCAGCACATGGGGTCGGTTATGCTGATGCTACACTTCTGTACTTTTTGCACATGTCACGGTACCGGAGGAGCTTTTGGACCACAACAGTAGTATACTGATCGGGA
Source organism: Nicotiana glauca (assembly GCA_026770625.1). NCBI lineage: Eukaryota > Viridiplantae > Streptophyta > Magnoliopsida > Solanales > Solanaceae > Nicotiana > Nicotiana glauca. The sequence goes on from MU733463.1 coordinate 331, forward strand.
GCTGACTTCATTCTAGGGACTTACGAGGTAGCCTAGCTGGCGTTCGCAGGCCGAAGTCCCTTTTCATATTTTTAGTTTGTTTTCATTTTACCGAGACAGACATTATGTATTTTCCATTCAGCCTTGTTTGTAGCACTCTTTAGTGGTTCGTGAGATAGAGACTCCAGTCTTGGGTAGTGAAATGTTAAGCTTCCGCATTCTGGGTTTTCAGTTATTTATGTTATAAAAGACTTCCGCTTTTATTTAAAGGTTTATTATTATTATTGCTGTTGTGTTGTTATCCAAAAAGGTTTAAATGTTTGGCTTGCCTAGCTCCAACAGTAGGCGTCATCACGGCTCCCGATGGTGGGAATTCCGGATCGTGATAAAATTATTATTTAATTAATTACAAAAATATATAATTAAATCCTAAATGCAAAATGCGACCTATTTTTTTTTCTTATTAATTAATCCAATAAACATGAATACACACAAATACAAATAAATAACTGACAATACCACAAAAATTCACAAAATAGCAAACAACACAAAAATTATGTTATTTTGAATTTTTGGGAGTAATTCACATAGGGTAAAAATCATGTGCTCACAAATACCATTTTAAAAAATTATATTCTATAGATAACTTTTAATGTTTATTGCAAAATATCTAATTTTGGTTACTTCCTAGCCCTAAACCACTAAATACGCTATTCAGTTATACTTTTTTTTTCTGTCTACTTTGATACATGTCATTCTCTTCCCCCATACCTAGAAAACATGATGCTCAATCTCAAAATTCCTCTCACCCACATCACCTACAATTAGTCAAATACCCCACGCTCTCTACTCTCTCCTCTCTCTCTAGGGCGACATAGTGTAGTATAGTCTGCCATGTATGCGCAGTCCTCTCCATCAAGTTAACGTCAGAAAGGTTAAGGTTGAATCTCAAGAGTCTTTGTTTGGATCTCGTTTCCGAATCAGGTAGCGACGTATCCTCGTAGATGATGAGCTGCCGATTGCCGGAGTTCAGACAACAATCTTCATGTTGCTTGCTCTGCGCCCTTCGCTTCAATGGTGGTGTTCTCATTATCATGATTCCTTCCTTTTTCCGTTCACGAGCTAAGCACGTTCCTAGGGTTTTGAATACACTACCTGAATCGCCTGTATATCTCTAATTGATGGTGTATTTAGTGCTTTTCAAATGAAGCTAAGAGGAGTATTTCGAAAACTGAGACGCCAATTCGTAATTTATAGGATCAGATTCGGGGACCCATTAGGGCTGAGCAACTTTATTTTCTATTAATATATTTTAATGTATTTTCAATGTATCACACAGTATTTTTATGTATTCCATTGTATTTATTGTCTATTTTTTCATTGTAATTCAATGTATCTCGCTATATTTTATGCACTTCATTGTAGTCACTATCTTTTTTTTCATTGTATTTCAATATATCCCGTTGTATTCTATGTATTTCATTGTATTCACTATGTCGCTATATGCCATGAATGTATTCATATATTTTTTAATTAATATAATTTATGTATTCAGATGTATTATATAATTTCTCTAAATATTGCTATATTTTTTGGCTATTTTCGGTTGAGAAGCTTTTTTATAACTGGAAATACAAAATTTGTGTGTTGTGATTGAGTTTCTTAAGTTATATTTGGAGTCTATTATGTTAATTGATTCACTTTCCGTTTAAAAATAATGTAATCCCCTGTTTCACGCCGTAAATACAGTCGCATACAATAATTTGTCCAGCTGCAATCCCATGTTTCACGCCATGGATACAGTCGAATGCAATCGAATACAACAACTGATTAGCTGGACTTCCCTAATTTACGTCTATCTTTGCTACTGTATACAGTAGCTTAAATACATCTTATAACAACAAAAAATGTATCTACAATCCGTAATATAACAAATGGTATCTATAGATAACTAATTACCACTAAAAGATAGTGTTTTATAAAAATTTCTCATTATTTTTGTACCAGCCTAAGTTTTTGCAGGAAGTTTTACCTGATACCAGTGCTATTGGGAGATAACAAACGTCCGGTAAAATAGTTGAAGTACACAAAGAACACAATGTTCATTCTTTATAAAGAATGGTGCTATCTACTGATATTAACAAATTATTTTATATATTTCACGTTGAAAATATTGGTTTTGGTTAGATTTAAACTCCTTTCCATAATGTGAACATGCAATAAGTAATGAAATTGATGCAATATGGTTCGTCTGGCGAATTATTTAATATGGATTAAAACTAAAATAGGAGAAAATAATTTATTCCAATTTTTTTATTCATATATAACTTTGGAAATAAAGAAATGGTTTAAGTAGTTTACACAAAGTAAGCTTCTAAACAAAAGATAAAGGAACAATTAGAAAACAAGAAGAACGCACATTAAAATCTTTAAATAAAATTCCCTTTACAAAAAGAATCTCTAAATAAATCCTGAAATTGTATGTTAAAACAAGTACAAATGTGAAATATTTTATGCTGAATTTTTTTCGTTTTTTATTACTTCGACATATAAATTATCACTTTGAAAAAAGTATATCCAATAATTTTAATACGGAAAAGGGCCAAATATATCCCTCTACTATGATATATTATTCAATTTTGTCCCCCGTTATACTACTGAGTTATATATATCCCTACCGTTATACTTTGGATTCAAATATACCCCTCATTTAAACGGAGGGACATGTGTCAACGTCCTGTTGGCCAATTCTAAATATCTCCTAATTAATTAAAAAGACCCATTATCCATACCCGAAAAATAATTTTCTAAAGCAATTTTTCTATAAGTTTTTCTTACTAAAAACTAAAGGAAAAAAAAAACAGAAATATTTTTTTTCCAATTTTTACAAAAAAATTGAAAAATATTTTCTAAGACAATATTTTTTGTAAAAACAGAAATAAAATCTAAAAAGAAATTTTCCAAAGCAATATTTTTGTAAAAATTAAAAAAAAAAATCTAAGTGTTTTTTACTAAAATCTGAAAAAAGTAAAAATATTTTTTTCTAGTTTTAAGAAAAATATTGCTTTTAAAAAAATTGAAAAATAATTTCTAAAGCAATTGTTTATGGAAAATTAAAAACAAATTGAAAAGCAATTTTCTAAAGCAATATTTTTGTAAAAACTGGAAAAAAAATATTTTCTTTTTTATCAGTTTTTAGTTTAAAAAATTTCAGTTTTTTCCAGTTTTTACTGCTTTAGAAAATTTCTTTTCAGTTTATTTTTTCCAGATTTTACAAAAATCATTGTTTTAGAAAATAAATTTTTAGTTTTTTTAAAGCAATTTTTTTGTCAAAACTGGAATTTTTTTTTCGTTTTTTTAGTTTTTTCCAGTTTTTTCCGTTAAAAAATTGCTTTAGAAAATTGTTTTTCGAGTATGGATAATAGTTCTTTTTAATTAATTAACAACAACAACAACAACCATTAAAATCCCACAAGTGGGTCTGGGGAGGGTAGTGTGTACGCAGACCTTACCCCTACCCCGAAGGGTAGAGAGGCTATTTCCGAAAGACCCTCGGCTCAAGATAATAAAAAGACAAAAGAAGAGAGTATTAGATTCACCGCGAAAATCATATGGTAAAAGGAACATAGAAAGCAGTAAAGAAAAAAAATACTAATAATTCAAAACAAAAATGATGGTTTGTAAATGGATCCTGCATCGAAAATAGAAAATAGTAAAATACGACATTGCCCCTAGCTATCTTAGACAAAAACCCACTGAACTAGGCTCACAAAGGTACAAAGTAATGCAAGAGTCAACTACCTCCTAGCCTACAACCGTAATACGCGACTTCCATAACTTCCTATCAAGTGCCATGTCCTCGAAAATCTGAAGCCTCGCCATATCCTGCCTGATCATCTCTCCCCAATACTTCTTAGGCCGCCCTCTACCTCTTCTCGTGCCTTCTACGACCAACAACTCACACCTCCTTACTGGAGAATCTGGGCTTCTCCTCTGAATATGTCCGAACCATCTAAGCTTCGCTTCCCGCATCTTGTCATCAATAGGGGCCACGTGCACCTTCTCCCGAATGTCATTATTTCTAATCTTATCCTTTCTAGTGTGCCCACACATCCACCTCAACATCCTCATTTCAGCTACTTTCATCTTTTGGAAATGTGAGTTCTTAACAGCCCAACACTCAGCCCCATACATCATGGCCGGTCTAACCACCGCTTTATAGAAGTTACCTTTGAGTATCGTTGGCACTCTCTTATCACATAAGACTCTAGATGCTAACTTCCACTTCATCCATCTTACCCCAATACGGTGTGTGACATCCTCGTCGATCTCCCCTCCCCCGTGGATAACCGACCCAAGGTACTTGAAGTTGCCTCTATTTGGGATAATCTGTGACTCAAGCCTCACATCCACGTCCACTTCCCCCGGCCCGACGCTGAACTTACANTATGACACCTCCCCTTGAATATGGTCTGATATCGCATCCATCACTAGGGCGAATAAGAACGGACTGAGCGCAGAGCCTTGGTGTAATTCCATTTCCACCGAAAAAGGCTCAGAGTCCCCTCCTACTGTCCTAACCCGAGTCTTAGCCCGTCCTTAATTGCCATAACATAAGGCACCGACATACATTTTGCCTCCAAGCATCTCCAGAGAATTTCTCTAGGAACCTTGTCATATGCTTTCTATAGGTCAATAAACACCATGTGCAAATCCTTCTTTCTCTCTCTGTACAGTTCCACCAACCTCCTAACAAGGTGTATAGCTTCTGTGGTGGAACGACCCGGCATGAACCCGAACTAGTTGTCGGATATAGACACTATCATCCTCACCCTTGCTTCAACCACCCCCTCCCATACTTTCATGGTATGACTCAGTAATTTGATACCCCTATAATTGTTACAACTCTGGATATCACCTTTGTTCTTATACAATGGAACCACCGTACTCCACCTCCACTCATCCGGCATCCTCTTCGCCTTAAAAATAACATTAAACAACCCAGTCAACCACTCCACACCTGCTCTCCCTACACACTTCCAAAATTCCACCGGAATTTCATCCGACCCAGTCGCTCTGCCCCTACTTATCTTACGCATAGCCCCTACGACCTCCTCGACCTCGATACGCCTGCAGGGCCCGAAGTCACGATGGTTTTCGGAATGCTCCAATTCTCCTAGCACAATATCACGATCCTCTTTCTCATTCATAAGTTTATGAAAGTAAGTTTGCCATCTTCTCTTAATCTGGGCATCTTCCACCAATACTCTATCATCTTTGTCCTTAATACATATCACTTGGTCCAAATCTCGAGCCTTCCTCTCTCTCAATTTGGCGAACCAGAATAACCTCTTCTCCCCACCTTTTTTCCCCAGTTCCTCGTACATACGACCATAAGCCGCATTCTTAGCCTCCGTGACCGATAATTTAGCTTCTTTCCTAGCTACCTTATATCTCTCTATGCACGCTCTCCTCTCGTCCTTACATATGCTCTCCACTAACTTCTGGTATGCTGCCCTCTTCGCTTCCACTTTGCCTTGGACCACTTTATTCCACCACCAATCTCCTTTGTGCCCGCCAGAAACACCGGTTGAGACCCCTAACACCTTTCTCGCAGATTCCCTTATACAGTCTGCTGTCGCTGACCAGATAGTGTTCGCGTCCCCACTACTCCTCCAAGCTCCCATAGCCGACAACCGGCACTCCAACTCTTGGGCTTTATCCTTAGTCAAAGCTCCCCACCTAATTCTTGGTTTTCCCCGAGCAGACCTTTTCCTCCTCTTAAACCTAATACCAACATCTAGCACCAACAATCTATGTTGCGTCACAGTTTTTCTAATTAATTAGGAGATATTTAGAATTGACCAACAGGACATTGACACGTGTCCCTCCGTTTAAATGAGGGGTATATTTGAACCCAAAGTATAACGGTAGGGTTATATATAACCCAATAGTATAACGGGGGACAAATTGAACAATATATCATAATAGAGGGGTATATTAGGCCCTTTTCCCATTTTAATATATGAAATTTATAATATATAAATTCTTATATCATTTTTTTATATTTCAAAAATAATTCCACATTAAAGACAGATAAACCGACTAGCAATCCGAAACCTGCTTTCTTTGTGGGAGAAAGAAATCGAAAAAAATAAATTTTCAATCAAACTTATTACTATAATTTTTCAGGTTGTACAAACACTTAAAAACTTTTCTCCAATAATTGAGAATAAAAATACAGAAAAGGGGTTCAAAATGCCCTTGAACTATTGGAAAACGTTTAAAAATACTCTTCATTCAATTATTGGACTAAAAATACCCCCTCCATCTACTATTTTGGTTCATTTATGCCCTTCGGTCATTAGGTCAATGCTGGATTAAAATAATTATTATTCTTTTTGTAAAAGTGTAAAAAATAAATAAAAATATTTTCGTTATTTATTAACTTTTATTAACATCACACAAAAATATTTACTAACTTTTGTTAAGTTTTACAAAAAAATAATAATAATTATTTTAATTCAATATTGACCTAACGGTCAAAGGATATAAATGAATAATAAATATAGTTGTAGGTATATTTTTAGCGGATATTTATAAACTTTTTTCAATAATTTAGGGGCACTTTGAATTAAAAAACTTTCCCAAAAATATTTTTGCGACTTAAAAGAAACAACGTTAAAATTCCGGTTTTGACTCAACTTATAAACAGTGTCAGTTGTTTAGGGCTCAAGACTTCAACACTGTCATTAACGTTCAGCCCAAAGTAGCGTACGAAGTTTCGGACTCACCATTAACGAGTGTTTTTGGAGCAAAACTTGAGATATGCCTTCAATGGGTGCTAATAATTTTTCAAGAAACAGTTATCACAATCACCCTAACCAAACAAAAGGGGATTTTTTTGCCAGGTTTTTAACTTTTAACTTTTAAGCACACCCCATTTGTTTAATTTACTTTTATCCCTTCGTTGTTCAATCCCTGAAGCTAAAATGCTTTATATTTGTTCGAAGGTTTGATCTTTTTTGTGTATAATTTTTGCAGGAAGCAAAAGATTGAGCAACAGAGAAAAAATTTACCAATTGCTGCAGGTATTATTTTTGTTGTTTAATTTGAACCCCTCATTCTAATGTCTGCTCTCTATCTTTATTTTAACCATGTTCTGATTATTCCAATGTGAGTTGCTTCTTAGTTTACTGATTCTTTTACAAATAAAATATTTATAAAAAAAAGGGCAGCCGGTGTACTAAGCTCCCGCTATGCACGGGGTCCGAGGAAGGGCCAGATTACAAGGGTCTTATTGTACGCTGCCCTACCTTGCATTTCTGCAAGAGTCAATTTTCACGGCTTGATGCCTTGGCATCCTGGTTGACATGGGTTGTGCTTAAATAGAGAAGTGAAAGATTCATATAGCTGACCCCAACTTGTTTAGTACTGAGCGTTGTTGTTCTTGTTGTCGTCGATACAAATAAAATAATTATAAAAAAAAGGGCAGCCGGTGCACTAAGCTCCCTCGATGCGCGGAGTCCGGGGAAAGGGCCGGACTACAAGGTTCTATTGTACACAGCCTTACCTTGCATTTCTGCAAGAGGCTGTTTCCACGGCTTGAACCCGTGACCTCCTGGTTGACATGACAACAACAACAACAACAACCCAGTAAATCCCACTAACTTCCCACCTTGCTCTTGGGGAGACTCGAACTCACAACCTCTCGGTTGGAAGTGGGGGTTGCTCCTGGTTGACATGAGTTGTGTTTAAATGGAGAAGTGAAGATTCATATAGTTGACCCCAACTTGTTTGGGACTGAGCGCTGTTGGCCTTGTTGTCATCAATTCTTTTATAAATGAGTTTTTGTTGGAAATTTGCATTTTTAATTCAAGGAGTATTTTTGCCTAAAAATTCTAGGGTGCTGTGGTTGTTCAGGGAAAAAAAGGGATGTATGCTGTGTGTCATTCATTACTTGAGCAGACAGTGCCTGCATTAGTTTTCATTCTAATCCTATTTCTGTTTTATTTAGGTTTCATCTGATCTGGATTTTGGTTTGCTGTATTCTGTAGTTTTTCATCTTACATGTGATTTTTTGTTGACTCTAGTTGAAAGGAGACTAGTGGAGGAGGTGCGGAACAATGACACTCTGATAATTGTTGGAGAAACTGGAAGTGGAAAGACAACTCGTAAGTACTTTGCTACACGTCCTCTTAGTCTGAGTGACATGCATTTGAAGCAGAATCATTTGCTTTGCACGACTTTAAATGATACTTTAATGAAGGTGGTCATTTATGATGTTTCATAGTGTAGTTCTAACCTTCTTGTGTACACGTGTTTGAGCATCTTTCTTCTTTATCAGTGTATTTGTGCGTTGGGTTATGTGTGTTTTATCTGTCTTTACTGAGGTGTATAAGGTATCTCTCTGTATGTTTGTGCAAGTCAAGCATTATAGAATGGGTGAAATTGTGAAGATCAATGACATATTTGATTCATTGATCTAAGAAAGTTTCAGTTAGATCCAAGTAACCCTCACTAACTTGGTCTAGCCATAAACTGTGGAACTCTTGTGGTGGCTAGTGAAAATTTGTGGTTTGGTCATAACTGATAATGGTAATGAACTTATATGTATTGGCCTATGATTCCGAGATTATTCTTGGATACTCTTTTGCTAATTTTCCTTTTTCTCTCTCTCGCTCTCTATTAATACTTCCTAAGTAACAAAATTTGTTAATTCATTCTATAGAAATAAATCTACTAAGAGTTTGACTGCATTCTTGGATTCGATCTTATCTTATCTTGCTGTTATTCCTACTTGTTGCAATTACCTTTTCTTTTTCAGTCGTTCTCTAGCCGAGGGTCTATCGGAAACAACCTCTTTGGCTTTCCAAGGGTAGGGGTAAGGCTGCATACATCTTACCCTCCCTAGACCCCACTTGTGGGAAACTACTGGGTTTGTTGTTGTTGTTGTTGTGTTCTATAGAAATAAATACACCAGAATACTCTTGAAAGTTGTGTCTTTTATATTATTCATCAGATACAAATAGGTATGTGTTACATGCTTCATCTTATCCTGGCCTATATTTTGCAGAAATACCTCAGTATCTTTTTAAAGGGGGATTTTGCCGTGATGGTGGTATCATTGGGATAACTCAACCTAGACGTGTGGCTGCTATTACTGTTGCTAAACGTGTTTCTGAAGAATGTGGAGTTCCGTTGGGACAAAAGGTTGGATATGCTATTAGATTTGAAGATGTAACTTCTGGCCTAACAAAGATCAAATATATGACAGATGGTTTGCTTCTAAGGTAATAAGGAAAGCATAGTTTGACGCATAACGTGTATGAGTCTTGCTTTTCTGGTGGAAAAAAAGTAACATACCCATGACTGTGGACTCGATTATTGCATATATAGGACATGTTTGGAGTGATTTTTCAAGTTCCACGTAGAGTTTACCTTACATCACATGATAGAGCTATTTATGATTATCAAGAGCTGTATGCATCTAGAAAAATTATTCATAACTGGCAAATGACACGTCACTATTACAGGGAAGCATTATTGGATCCATACCTCTCCAGGTATTCTGTTATTATTGTTGATGAGGCGCACGAGCGTACTATACACACTGATGTGTTGCTTGGCTTGTTAAAGAATGTACAGAAAGCAAGATCAAAGTGTATTAGTGAAGCGGTAAATACTGATCATAATAATTCTAGTAACGGGCATGCCTCGGACGGAAGGATTGACAATCAGAATAATGGTATTTTGAAGCCATGTCAAGTGAAAAAGTATAACCCATTGAAATTGATTATCATGTCAGCTAGTCTGGATGCACGAGTTTTCTCAGAGTACTTTGGTGGTGCAAGAGCTGTTCATGTTCAGGGACGGCAGTTTCCTGTCGATATATTCTATACCCATAAGCCTGAGACAGATTGCATAGATGCAGCTTTGATTACTATATTTCAGGTTTGAACTGAACGACAATGCCACAAAATGTTTTCACAAAAGCACAGCATTTTTTATCCTTTCGTGTTACTTTCTCATAGTATCTTATACATCAGCTCCATTTCCTTGATTTCCTACTAACATTGTCTTTTTTCCGTAGCTAATTTTTAATGTTTCTCGTAGCGTTGGGAGTTCAGTTAGTTAAGATTATAGTTTGTGGTGTTGCTGAATATCTAATTGTCTATTCATGTCTTTCTAACTTCTTTTTCTAGATACATCTAGAGGAGGGTCCCGGTGATATACTTGTATTCCTTACTGGCCAAGAAGAGATTGAATCCGTTGAGAGGCTTATCCATGAACGCCTCCGGCAATTACCTGAATCCAATAGGAAGCTCTTAACTTTTCCCATATACTCGTCACTTCCCTCTGAGAAGCAAATGAAGGTTTTCATGCCTTCACCAGCTGGATACCGTAAGGTTGATTTGTTTCTTTGAATAGCTTATTTTTTGAAGTTTGAGATGGATGTATTCACTGATTTATCTATATCTTGGGTGTGTGTGTGTGCGCGCGCGCAATTAGGTTTCTGTGTGAAAACATGACTTAAATGAACTTCTTTTATGGATTTGTTCAGAAGATAATTTAAGAATTGAGGTGATATCCTCTGTTTTAAAATAAAAAAATATAAGCTTGAAATGTATGAAAATTCAAAATCAGGTTGCAGTTTTTAAAGGAATAATCCACTTGCCAAAATACAGACACTACTCAATTGAGATGAATGCTTGAAAACAAATGTACATGAGCTCCACTTCATGCGAGAAAACAAGGTTCATGCGACTTTAATATGCTTTAATTGGTAATCACTGATTATTTTATGAATTCCTTCCATTACTTTTACATAAACATAGTATAAATACGAGTTTCATGGTCCTAGAAACGTTTTTGTTTCATGTAGATGCCATGGTTTGACTTGCGTGGTTATTTAGATAAGAGGTGATGATAACAACTGACAAGCAAATTTTTGAAGGGCTCTACATGGACCCTTCAGTGCCTTTATGTAAATGTGTCGAACGGGTGTCACATTGGTGTGTGGGTATTTCTTGTGGCTTCTTCAAATACAACCAACAAATGCAAGTATGCGCACTGCGGTGCCAGGTAGTTGCACTTGTATTAGAGTCCTTGTAACATATATTAAGGGGATATATATATGTCTATTGGGGATAAACGTATGGGTCAATTTTTTTCTCCGAGATAGGTGTGTATGGGTGGTCAGTTGTTAGTGTTTCCAATATTTTCTCTCTTGGTTGAGTTTATACGGTTGCATACCTTTGTTCACTTTTTTGTACACTTTTATCTACTCAATAAAAAGTATATGAAATTAATACCTGCCTTAAAAAAGGCATTCATTTGGTTATCTCCAACATGAGGGAAATAAGTTTGGGTATATGCTAGCTTGTAGCCTTGTACTTGTTGCAATATGGGCTTAGCGTTGTGAATGTGCATCTGTTTATTATTTGACTGTTTTAGTGATAAGGCCAACAAGTTTTTGTCCAGTATGTCTGGTGTGCTTGACATGAAGTTTTCAAGGTTGAAATATTTGGTATTTGCTCTGACTTGGCAAGCTATGTCCATTAAACCCAGATTTTAATTCTTGCATGTGGTGTTTAGGTGATACTGGCAACAAATATTGCTGAGACATCGGTGACAATACCTGGAATTAAGTATGTTGTTGATCCTGGACTGGTGAAAGCACGAACTTATGATCCTAAGATGGGAGTTGATTCATTGATCATTGTCACAACGTCTAAAGCCCAAGCTCTGCAAAGGAGGTGGGGTGTTTTCAAATGCATTAAATCTCAATACACATGTTGACACGTCTTTCCTCTACTAACTTTATTCAGAAGCATTCTTTGTCCAGCTTTTGTACAATATGGTGGTAGTTTGAACCGTAATTTCCTTCTTACTTTGAAATTTTCTAAGGAAGCGCATATACCAATAAGGCCTCATATGCATGTCGTATTCATATTTGACAAGTGGGATAGGCTAGGGATATGTACCCGGATGTACTTGTGATTCGAAGATTTTTTATCTTGGACCGGTATCTACTACTAGGTAAAGATATCTTTCAAAGGGTCAACATAATAATGATGAGACCAGTAGAGGAAATAGATGGATTGTAATTGTAAGCACATTTTTTTGAAGCAGAAGAATTGTTTTTATTTTATATAGAAGCTTAAAAACAGGCCCATTAGCTCAGTTGGTTAGAGCGTCGTGCTAATAATGCGAAGGTCGCGGTTTGTTGTTACTGTTGTTGTCGTTTTATATAGAAACTTAAAATTTTAAAATTGCAATAAATGGAAGTTAAGCTTATTCTTTCCATCTGCCAAATCTTTGGTGGGAGGTAGCAGGTACTCAGCGGAATAATCGAGGTGCGCACAAGCTAGCCGTAATACGACCGTTATAAAGAGTAAACAAAGTGAAAAGTAAAAAATTATGGGTGCACCCTCGAAAGTAAAATCCACGGGAGGATAAAAGTTGAACCGATGCAGTTGGATTTATATATACATGAGTGAAATGGATAATGGACCTGTGCTCTGTTTTGGTTAAGTTGTCTGTTAAATATCAGATCAAGGGCAAATTTCCTTGAATTTTTTTATAGTGGACGTGCAGGACGTGAAGGACCCGGGAAATGCTATCGCCTCTATCAAGAAAGTTTCTTTGAGAAGCTCACAGACTCTACATTACCTGAGATTAAGAGATGTGATCTCTCGAATGTTGTATTGCAGCTCAAAGCTCTAGGCATTGATGATGTCATTAATTTTGACTTCATCGAAAAACCAGACAGGTAGTTACCCCAATCCCTGAGACTAGTTTTTCCTTGCATTTTGCAAGTGTAATTTTGCTATCAGCATCTATGGTTCTTTTTCTTTGAATCCTTACTTCCCAACATTGTCCTCTAGTGTGGTACTAATATTTTCATGACTTAAGTTTGTCGGGCACGTGTTTGACCATTCATTGGCATCTATATCTAGCCTGGTGCTAGTCTATTGTTTCACTACACATATGTTTCTTAATTTTGCTAACTTCTATGTATTAGAAACCATTATATGTTTTGTTATATTAATGAAGCACCAGAGGGAGAACATTCCTTCTATAAACCTGCATTTCCTTGTGAAACTGTTTCGAAATGTCATCAGCATCCTTGAAATCTACTCTATTTGCTGGAAAATCCTTGCGTCTTCTTATAGGATTATTTTGCGAAATATACTGCGTATGTTTATAAGAGAAGAAACTAGAAATTTACCGGACAACTGCCTGACATTTCTCCTGCCCCTTCCTTTATGGAGCAGAATGTTGCACCATCCGATAATGCAGCCATTGAGTGGTTGGATGTTGCTGTGGAGTTATTTTTTCCAACCTTTTGGGGAAATACTGTTTTCATCTTTAACTATAGCTTCTTCGTTGATTCTCTTTGAACAGGACTGCGATAGTCAACTCACTGTGGTCTCTCTACTTGTTGGGTGCTGTAACAGAAGAGAATAAACTTTCAGATGTTGGATATCAAATGGCCAAGCTACCCCTTGATCCAGTCTATTCTAAGGCTCTCATTGTTGCTAGCCAATTCGGCTGCTTGAAAGAAATGTTGATCTGTGTTGCAATGCTTTCAGTCGAATCTATTTTCTATGCTCCACGTGAAAAGTTGGAAGAGGTAGTCCTTTGTGCTGCTAGTTGTGATTCATCCCCATTTTCCTTTTCTATTTCTGTGTTGAAATATTTCTTTAAAACTTCTATTTGATGAAAAAAATTATCTTATTTATCAACAATTACAATATTTTGCAAACTTGTGGGTAGGAGTAGCAAAACGATCGGGTCGGATATGGTTCGAGTCGAAAATGGGTAATGAAAAATGGATAAATTATCCGACCCGACCAATTTTTAATACGGATAAAAAACGGGTTAATCGGCAGATAATATGGGTAGCCATAATTCATGACTTCTTGCATATGACCACTTTTGGGAGAATTCTTAGTCTCCCTAACTCGAGGAGCCCCCAATTTGAGGCTTTACAAATGTAAAAGTTAGGCCCATTGATTATCCGTTGGTTAACTATTTTCTAAATAGATAATATGGTTCTTATCGATATTTGACCCGTTTTAAAAAGTTCATTATCCAACGCATTTTTTAGTGGATAATATGAGTGGTTAACTGTTTTGTTTTAACCATTTTGCCACCCCTACTTGTGGGTATACATGAAAAATTGAAAACTACATCTCAAGGAGTTCATATCAACGAAGTTAATCCAATCATCTGCATGTTGGAATATTGTGTGTTCTCAAGAGATAGTCTAAAATAATAACATGGTTCATAGTATTGTAGCAAAGTTCTTTCGTTCTTTCTATAAGCCCAACAAATGTAAAATTGTTGTATCATTCTGAGGCTTCCAGCTGTTAAGTTAGTATCCTGTTGTCAAGTATTATCTATTATTAGCATTCACCTCAACTTTGTTGATGTGTTGAACTATTTCTGGCATCTAATGTTAATAGAAAACATAGTGTGAACAATTTTACTTGTTTTTGCCAGTCACGAAATGCGTTGAAAAGCTTTGCAAGTCCGGACGGGGATCATTTGACTTTGGTTAATGTATACCGCGCTGCTGATGAGTTCTTTCAGAAGAACAAGATAGTAAATAGTGAAGGAAAGGCTGAAAAGAGTCTTAGAAAATGGTGCAAGGATAATTATATTAACAGCCGCTCTCTAAAACACGCCCGTGATATCCACAGGTGGGCATATGTACTTGCAAAATTATTGAAAATCTATTCTTATGTATTCTTATACTTAGAAAAAATATGATGTCTCTTCTCATTTGCCCAGGTCCTCAAGCGTGTGATTTATTTAAGCTTTCTACTTATTTTGCAGTCAAATTTTGAGGAATGTAGAACAAATGGGTCTTCGTGTCACTTCTTGTGAAGATGATATGCTCCTCTTCCGTAGATGCCTTGCTGCCGCGTTTTTCCTTAAAGCAGCTGTGAAGCAGCCTGATGGTGTATACAGGTAAAGATTTGTGGTTTTATCTGTTTGTATTTCTATTTGTATTTTTCTTTTTAAACAAAGGCAGCTTTGATGTATTATCTATTCGTTCCCTTGATATCTGACATTCATTTTACCTTCTGGCAGGGTCACATTAAGTGGTTTGATAGTGCAAATACACCCATCTTCTGTCTTGTTCCGAGCCAAGCCAGAGTGTATAATTTTTAATGAACTAGTCCATACTAATCATAGTTATGTCCGTAATGTTTCTAGAATCGATTACTTGTGGCTAGTTGAGCTCGCTCCTCACTTGTATGCCTTGCAAGACTAAAGGTGTTCACTGCCTTATTATTTATATTGGTAAGAGATCCCTTCCTTTTCATTGTCATATATTCTGCCTACTCTGGTGTTCAAGTTGGAAGTAAAGGAGAAGGATTACTAATATGTGAAGTTTCTACCATTAGTTCATTCCAACTTTATTTAAGCCTCTGGCATGTAAATATTTGACAAGAGTATGCCTTCTGATGTCAACCAATTCTCAGTTCCCACAGCCTGATGAGATCTGTCTGCGGTATTGTATATGACATTACCTTTCCTCATTTGTATGTTGTGAAATCATGATTTTTGCTTTGGAGGGAGACCGTCCGCAAGTGCTAAATGCAGGATTGAAGCGATGAATACATATACGCAGGCGCCATTTTTATCTTGACAAGGGTGTTGAAGCTGGAGAAGTGTTCATGATCTTTAGCAGACTCTCCAGCTTTTATTGATGCAGTGGTGTCGCTGGTTATCGATTTTTTCGGGTGGGAACGTCTGAATACTTGAACAGAAACTAGCATTTTTGGATCTACTGCTGGATAAATACCTTTGGCAGCCAATCCTCTTGATAGTACGATAGTAGCATCTATATGTGCAAATGTCGTAGCAGGAGCAGGGTCGGTCAAATCATATGCGGGTTTTTCTTTCCGTTGAAAATCGATCTTACTCTATCTTTCCTGAGCTGAGGGTCTTTCGGAAACAACCTCTCTACCTTCTAAAAGTAAGGGTAAGGTATGCGTGTACTTTACCCTTCTCAGACCCCACTGGTGGTATTACACCAGATTTGTTGTTGAAAATCGATTTTATGGTATAGATGCTTATGACCTCCCACTCTATGCCTTGCGGTAATGATTCCTTCGACATTACGACCTTATGTAGCTGCTTTGTAGGGAGCGCTTTATCCTTCTTAGTGGTTTGGATTAGTCGGGCCAGCAAGTTTCAGATACTTGATGTCAAAAAATAGGGTGATGTGCACAAATAGCCACTAATATCACCTGTCTTTATTTTAAAGCTAGTATTTTAAATGTCTTTAGTCTTTAGCCACTGGTTTAATAAATTTATACCTGACTGGACGAAAATACCCTTTTGCTATAACTTATACCTACGCTAACATTAACGAGCAGCAGCAACACAAAAGCACTTCACTGTAATCGTCGAAATTGAAGAAAATCCTCTTCCAATTTCAAAAATTCAACATTCTCATCCAAAAATTGACATAGATTTACAGTAAGTTATACTTTTATGTGTTTCTATTGACTTTTATTTCGACATAGTTATACTTTTTCCGATTTCTATTGATTTTTATACAATAAGTAGAAATTTGATTTTTTTTTTTTAATTTCTGGATTGATAAAGTTAAGGACATCGCCTCTTATGATAATTCTATAAAAATTGAATACATAATATTAAGGACATAATGTCCTCATTTTGCAAATTGAATTGAAAAAGTTAAGGACACAATGTCCTTAACTTTGTTGCTGTTCTTCTGTATATTAAGGACATCCTGTCATAATTTTGTAAATTGTTTTGAAAAAGTAAAGGACATTAAGTCTTGAAGTTTGAGTTTCAAATTGAAAAAGCTAAGGACATTGGTCCTTAACTTACACTTATTAGTTAAAAGGTTAAGGACACATAGTCTTTAACTTCAAGTTAAGGACATGAAGTCCTTAAGTTTGAATTACAGATTGAAAAGTTAAGGACATGAGTCCTTAAGTTTGACTTGCAGGTTCAAAAGTTAAGGACATGAAGTCCTTAAGTTTTACTTGCAAGTTCAAAAGTTAAGGACATGAAGTCCTTAAATTTGAATTACATGTTCAAAAGTTAAGGACATGAAGTCCTTAAGTTTTACTTGCAGGTTCAAAAGTTAAGGACATGAAGTCCTTAAGTTTGAATTACAGGTTGAAAAGTTAAGGACATGAGTCCTTAAGTTTGACTTGAAGGTTCAAAAGTTAAGGACATGCAGTCCTTAAGTTTGAATTCCAAGTTCAAAAGGTAAGGATAGACAATCCTTAAGTTTCAATTACAGGTTCAAAAGTTAAGGACAGACAGTCCTTAACTTTGAATACCAAGTTCAAATGTTAAGGACACTAACTTGGTCTTGAACTTACAACACCTGTTCTTAATTATACAAGGATTGCTTTATAAAATATATCCCGAGTTTCCCATTCTCTTGACTTGCAGGATGGAAATAATATGCATTATAGTTGCTTTTAATGGTAGACTTGATCATCAAACAAAGCTTGTTCTAGTACCTGAGTCAATTCGGTTTGAAGATTTCATTAAACAGATCTTTGAGGTTATTGAATTGGATAGACACAAGTTTGAAGCAGTGATATGGTTTGATATCAACCTTGGAACAAACAAAGGAATGCTTGTATCCAAAGATTTAGATCTTCACACATGTATAGAGTTACTAAAAACTCATTCACTCTTCATGGGCTATCGTTTATTGTTGATATTCGGAAAGAGTTTTTGGATCAACAAGCAATGAACATGTCAACACAGAAACTCAACATGACAATCAGAACAAATTCCAACAGATAATGAAAATAGATATGGTTGAAGCTCAAGCAATAAC
The DNA here is from genome assembly GCA_026770625.1 of Nicotiana glauca. Taxonomy (NCBI): domain Eukaryota; kingdom Viridiplantae; phylum Streptophyta; class Magnoliopsida; order Solanales; family Solanaceae; genus Nicotiana; species Nicotiana glauca. The sequence goes on from MU733463.1 coordinate 18,164, forward strand.
TGAAGAGGTGCTTCAAACACATGTCAACAGAGAAACTCAACATGACAATCAAGATAAATGCCAACAGATAATGGAAATAGATATGGATGAAGCTCAACCAATAACTAAAGAGGTGCTTCAAACATTTGATTCTATTCAAGTAGAAGGAATAAACATTATAGAGATTGACAACGAACAAACTTTGGGTATTCAAGTCTTAGAGAGTGCACCGGTAATCGAAGAGGTTGTTGAAAAAACCTCTACTCAACTAACTAGACGAAGATCAAATTTGAAACAAAAAGAATCCCCAACTATGATATTAAGAGAAAATGCTTCGTTGGATGAAATAAAAGTCGGATCAGTATTTGACAAGAAGAAGAGTATAATTAACTGTTTTTCCAATATAACAATTAAAGGACATTTTGAATTCAAGGTTGTTAGATCAAGCTCAACAAGATATTCGTTGAAATACAATGATGATATGTGTTGTTGGTGTGTGCGTACTTTCAGAATTAAAGATTCAACACTGTTCAAGATAGTAAAGTGTCACGATCCAAACCCCGCTCCGGTCGTGATGGCGCCTCTCGTGAAGACAAGGCCAACCAACCAACCCATTTCGTCTTTTCAGAATAATTAATATTAGTAAACAAATTTTATATGATTATATAACCACAAACTAAGCAAAAGATTTCTTTAAAAAGTGCGGAATACAACCCAAACACAGCCCAAATCGGGATATCACAAGTCACGAGCATCTATTAGAGTGTAAATCCAACTACAAGGTCTAAAATATACAAAACCAGAATAATGAACAAAAGAGAGAAAAACGGTGCTGCGAACGCTGACAATCACCTCGCTAACTCCTATAACTCTGCCTCTGATCAGCCAAAAACCAGCTAACGGGTAGATAAATACCTACATCTGCACACGAGGTGCATGGAGTAAAGTGAGTACTCCAACTCAGTGAGTAATAAAGGTAAATAACAATTGAACAACAAGAAATCACGTATAACAAATCATCATGGTGTATAGAGCAGTGCAAAACCCTTTTGAGGAAAACGGTGAGACTGTGATATCTTTAGAGAAACATCTTAGCTCAGTTTAAACCTCTTTTGAAAATGACTTTTTTAACGGTCACGCAAATGAATGCAAACAAATAGTGCAGATAAGCACAGAAATCTGCCCCTCGGCATAACACTCAGTCATCAGATAATGCTAGACGATCAGGTAGACATTGCATGAAGTAGCACAGACAACAGATAATGGCAGGCAAATGAAATAAAAGTAAACACATAGAACAGTACTAGTACCGCTGTGGCGTGTAGCCCGATCCACATGCAGCCCGATCCGTTTATCATCGAAGACGCTCACTGGGGGTGTGCAGACTCCGGGAGGGGGCCCCTTACGGCCCAAGTGCAATATCAAGCCATCTCGTTGCATCAAGTCTAGGCCCTTGGCCTCACATTAGTATCAGTATAGCACTGCTGCGGTGCGCAGCCCGATCCCATAGTATCCTCACGACTGGACCTCGGCCATACTCAGTCCAGAAATCACATAAGCCCTTCGGGTATTTGTAAAACGGTAGTTCTCAACCCAAAACATCATTTAATATATCATTTTAGTTTTAAAATCGTATAGAAGTGGCTGAGTTGTAAAACAGTGGAAAACGGTACGACTGAATTCAAGTAATAAGTCAAAACAGTGAGGAAACAGTGATAAAAATCCCCGGAGGGTTTAAATAGTTGGCACGAAGCCCAAATATGGCAACCAGTCCAAATTATGATGATAACAAATAAGCTTCAATCAAATACACGGTAAAAGCATCAATCGGGACAGATCAAGTCACAATCCCCAATAGCAAACAACCCCACGCTCATCATCAAGCGCGTGTCTCACCTCGATATAGCACTACGATGTGCAATCCGGGGTTTCAAACTATCAGAATATCATTTACAATCATTACTCACCTCAAACCGGCGATATCTCTAGCTCACGATGCCTTTGCCCCTCGAATCGGCCTCTACACGCATCGAATCTATCCAAAACCAGAATGAATACGTCACAATGTGCTAAGGGAACAAAGCCCAAGCGAAAACAATCGAAAAATACCAAAAATCCCGAAATTTGCAAAACCCGAGCTCCAGGCCCACTTCTCGAAACCCGGCAAAAGTTACAAAATATGAAACCCCATCCAACCACGAGTCCAACCATACAAATTTTACCAAAATCCGACAATAATTCGGCCTCCAAATCTAGAATTTTTGTTTTTGAATTTAAAAATTTTCTCCAATTTCTTCCGTTTGATTCACTAATTCTTGATGAAAATAACAATGGAATCATTAAATATAATCACTTTTGGATATAGAATACTTACCCCAATCTATATGGTAAAAATCGCTTCAATCCGAGCTCCATAGCTCCAAAAATGAGAAAACTCTCGGACTGCTCGAATTATACACTGCCCAGAATTTTTTTCACTGTTCACCACAGATGCAGTACTATTCACCGCATCTGCGAAAATACCAACAATTGCCCAGAAAATTTCAGCAGCTTTTTTATTTCACTAAAAATGCTCTAACTCCATCATACGAACTCGAAATTCGACGATTCTCGTTTCTATGAGTCACAAATAATGATACGAACATAGTCCTTCAATCGAAACTCAATTCGGAGCTCGTTTGCTCAGTGCGATATCCATTTCGCTCGTTAAACAATTAACTCATGATTCGCGTCAAAAACTCAATCGCGACTTTGTGAAATTAGACCAAACTTTCCAGATCACTCCTATAATTCATTATCAAAATTTCTGAAGTCTCAAAATCAAATTTCGATCTCTAGAACTAAAAATGGACCGTTGGATCATTACGTGCTTATATTGAAAACGCCAAAAACTCTTCCAAAACATATTCGAGCCTCATGGGACCCCGACCAAACATGCCAACACACCCCAAAACATAATTCAAATTTGTTCCAACCTTCGGAACGCTCAAAACAACATCAAAATATCAAATCACCCTCGGATTCAAGCCTAAGAATTCAAAAACTTCTGAATTTTGAATTAGATCAAAAAGTCTATCAAACCTCGTCCGAATAACCTGAAATTTTGCACACACATCCCAAATGACATAACAAAGCTACAACAACTCTTGAAATTCCATTCCGACCCCCGGATCAAAATCTCACCTATCAACGAGAAATCGACAAAATACTAACTTCGCCAATTCAATTCAAATTCTACACCATACCTCCAAAATCAATTCCGATCGCACTCCTAAGTCCTAAATCACCGAACGGAGCTAACCAAACCATAAAATTTCCAATCCGAGATCAAATACAAACAAGTCAAATCTTGGTCAAACCTTTTAAATTTCAAGCTCCAACTGAGAGTTGTTCTTCCAAATTCGTTCTGATTAACCTGAAACTCAACACCAACGATTTACATAAGTCATAATACACCTGATCACGCCCAATGTATATCCTCTAAATAGGATTCTGCGGACGTTGCAAATAAAATCCAAGTATTAAGCCCTGGGTCGAATCCACAGAGAGTCAACCTAACAACTGCTATCTTTAAACTCACTCACTTCTCAGAACCAGCTTCCAAATACTTTT
>MU733463.1:22947-34108 GCA_026770625.1 Nicotiana glauca
ATATTATCAAAACAACATAAAAATGTGATTATTTAAGGCGTGATTATAGTCAAATTCACTTATTATCAACACCACATGGGGCAAGTCATGCCTGAGAACTAGAGATCAAAGTGCAAAAGATCAAAATGACCGGTTGGGTCGTTACATCCTCCCCCACTTAAATACACGTTCGTCCTTGAACGTACCTAGAGTTGTTCTAAAAGCCAACCGATCGCTGAATAACCTTACCATGCATATACCCGGGGGTGATCCCACGTCACCCTATCTCACATAGGTCCGACAGCATAGCATAACTGAAATTTCACAATCCATCTTAGTCCATAAACCATAGAACCACACTTTCCTTTCTGAAACCATCAATACGATCAAAACATCACACCTATACTCGAAATAATCCCGAACCAGCTGTAATAGGCCATGCCTGCAACCTCAGGTGAAATTACATGATATACCACATCATTCAACACTAGTAGTGATAATTGCTAATCACAGCAGCTGCACACAACAACCGAATACCGATAGAAAATCTCTTATCAACTAAAGTTTCATTCCAACACTTTCATACACTGCTAATGATAAACGAAACACACAATAAACCATAACCATTTCTCGGATCAACCATTCATGAAGCCTACTTCTCCTTTGACAAAGACCATGGAAAATTTCTGAGCCGAACCTCGATATTATCCTTCCAACATGCTGAAATCGAATCTGTTTGTATTCATTAAAGATCTCGACGATCTCATCTAATCCAACACAACCACTCTGGTGACATGACACACCAATACAATCTAAAGCTACAATTAGTGCAAACCGCGCACTATTAAGCAACAATCTGAACGCACTCAAATCATGAAAATGACTCAAATAGGAGAGCTGTACCACAAGCTCACCAGTACCACCACACCAAATACTACGAGCCCGTCGCACCTTGTAGAAACAGAACACATGAACCTAGCCCGAAGGATCATACCTCCACATAACTTTGCTGAAATAAGCGACCCTATCCAAACACTGGTCCGCATGAAACACCTCAAGTTACCATGCACAAAATTATCATCCAAGCCAATTTGATTCCTAGCACCCAAAAGTGAATCACCATAACCACGGAGAAGCAAATGACACAATGCCACACCTGTCTGGAGGAACATATCCAATGTGTAACAGTCATGCAACACCCAAATACCCGTCTCATTCAAATCTCGCTATAAAGCCCAACTGAAACAACACCATTTATGCATATAACCACCAAATCTCATATCCTCTTAACATAGGAGAGTAACTCATAGATCACGAATAAGATCAACAACAATCGAATGGCACATCTCTCAACAATAGCAGTTCGGAGTAAACAAATCTGACCAGGTGCGGAATGCACATCCATGTTGGACCTACCAATGAACCCCAAATCAACTCTGGTCACCCATAAACTCTTTGAAGGTTCACAATGACTGAATCATAGCACATACTACCCTCTGACCAACCTTAGCTATTTTCTCATAGTCCACAACCACAAAGCCATCTAATCACGAAAACTCTCGTTCTCCCAATCCATAAAGCACACGAATCACCATATCTGATCCCAGCTATACTGCCCAAACATCTAACACACATCCGATACCCAATCATTCCACGAGGGATACTCCTATAATTCTTCTGTGCTACCAAGCCAACTTGAATATCGATAGTCGATCCAATAAGAGAGTGCCACAATACTAATGAAGTATCCTTAATTCAAACACATTGCGCTTTTTCTGAAGTTTATACCCTTATCAAGACATACCATTTAGTAATATCATTTACCTAGTCATCTGAAACAGCCGTGCTGTCTAAGAATTCATGACCTTCCTTTCAGAACTGAACTGTGACCTTACCCATGCCAATCTCAACCCCACACAACATACCACATATACCATGGCATCCTATGATAAATATGAGAACTTCATAATCTCTTCCAAGCCACAATCAAATATATACTCAACTAGTCAAGAACTTTCCATTTGATCCGATCTAGGATAAAATCACTATACATCTCATGCTCCACATGGACATAGGAAATATACATTTCCAAACCACGGTAAAACCCATCAAGAACTCTCTGAGTTACCTTTGCACAAATCTGACCTGCTAGGACTGAATCCTTCTAACTCGATCAAGCTAAGCAAGCCATCAAAACCCAAGAGCATTGCTGCAGAATACTTGAAAGAACTCATTACCTCGAACACGCACAAGGAGTTAATCATATCCTTACCATACCGACCCGGTCTACTATCAAGCTACTCCATCCATCTAAATTTCCTTCTGTTTCATCCTCAACTTGATATTCCCTCTTGTTGTAGCACCACAATGCCTCAACCCAGGCTTACCACACGAGACCCAGCATATAACCCCACTGTCTGAAACCCATAAGTCGTTGAATACTCCCTTACATATTCCCAAAAGTACCACATTCCAACAATACTTATCTGAAGAGATTCCCTACGAATCTAAATTCGTTACTTTTACCTTCCTGATACTGATACATAGAAGCCCACAATTTATAGAAAATACTACAAGTCTTGATATCCTCCAATGAAACCCAATTTCTAACCACATATGCAACTCCAAATTGCCCAATTGATATATGCAGAATCTTGAACATATTAGAATCATTCTCGTAGGTCATCCACTCTCTTCAAACTGCAATTAGTCTGATCAAAGAAACCAAACAACCCATGCCTTACTGGCACTCCGACACCACAGAACGTAACCTCATCCCAATACCACCAAGTAACTTCCTGCTCTATGCACCGAGTATTCTTTACCAACAACCACTTAAGACATCCCGTGATTTTCTTACTCTATGAAGCATAATATGACCTTTGTCGAAATCTTCCTTTACTCGAGCCATTCTCGGTCTCAATTTTCGCAAGTCATAGCTAATTCACTCGCATGCCTCAAACTGGAACCAACATAGCACCTAACCGTGAAATCAACTGCTCACAGCAGACGCCTCCGCTTGGCTCGAAGCCATAGATCAAGATACACTCAATAACTCATAACTTTTACTCTATTGATGCCACAATACCATAGTGAGATTAAACTCAAATCATTTGTCAGCTTGTGAAAACACATATCATCTAGTACTGTAAATCTTCTGCAATTCTCACATTCATCCCCGCAACAGCTAAGCCCACTCTCTTAGGAGACTTGAAATTTCAAATTTCAACACGTACTTTTCACTTGCACATGAGATCTCCTAACATACACATAAGGATCACACCACTTTAGAACGCTCCGTAGGAGATAACCCACCTGTTTCGCCTCAATATGACATTTCTGTATACCTTCCACCATCATAGACATTACACAATTACTTAGTCTTTATGAGTTTGAGATCATACCGAAACATGAAATTTACTTCACTCCCAACTAGGAGACATGAAAAGATTCTTCACGCGACCATAACTCGGGGCTGCACATCCAGTCACAATGGAAATCAAGCACTTATTAGTTCATCTATCATCCAGAAGACCTCCCTCATCACTTCCAAGTCACACAAATACATCTCGCAGTACTAACATACTCGTCACGTGGCTATCCAACCGTCACTCCCACTAATAGGGACAATACCGGACGTATAAGTTTAAAACCACTTGTTCACATAATCAGCACCTCAGTGCTCAAGCCATAGGCAAAGATCCGGCCTCAATTCCTCCAGACTGGTCTAACATAAACTCATAGAGATTACATCTCTGTCATGACCCGAATTTCCCACCCTCGGGAGTCGTGATGAAGCCTACTCGTAGAAGCTAGGCAAGCCAAATTCAATTACTTTTCGTTAATAACATAATCCCTTATTAACAATTGTTGGCAATAATATAAAAGAAAAGAAATTAAATAATAAGTGAAAATCTTAATTATAGGAAACTAAATCGAAATGCAGAATATTCAATATAAGACGCTACCCAAGACTGGTGTCACAATACTTACGAACGGCTAAGAATACTAAATAAAATGTCTGAAAGAGAACATATACTATTTGTCTCGAATACAATGAGGCAACAGATAAAAATAATAGATACAGGAGACGCCGGGCCTGCGGACACCTGCAAGGCTACCTCGGGTCTTGTTGGACTGAAGGCCTGCTCCCATGCTACTGCTGCGACTGCTGCTGTCCGAAACCTGGATCTGTGCAAAATAGCATGGAGTGTAGCATCAGCACAACCGACCCCATGTGCTGGCAAGTGTATAGCCTAACCTCGACGAAGTAGTGATGAGGCTAGACCAGACTACCACATAATCCTGTGCAATTTAATATATATAAAGAGGAATCAAAATACAAGGAAAGACAGATAAACAATATGGGAGGGGCAACATGCTATGGGGAAAACAACAATTTCCAAATAAGAGTCGTCTAATAACGAAGGAAATAACACAACTTAATCATAAGTGATTAAATAGAAATTAACAAGTGCACGACATCACCCTTCGTGCTTTTACTCTCATACTCACCAAGCAATAACATGTACACGGCATCACCCTTCGTGCTTTTACTCTCATTCCTCATATATATACATAGAATCGACATAGAATGGTACATCGTGCGGCACGACATCACCCTTCGTTCTTTAACACTCTTTTCTCATAATAAACAAACAATGCACAACATCACCCTTCGTGCTTTACACTCTTTCCTTACCATAAACAAATTATGCATGGCATCACCCTTCGTGCTTTAATACTCTTCCTCACCCAAACAACAATCACAAACAAGGGGCAAGAGAATTAACATTTTATAATAGACATCCCGGCAAGGGAACACAATTAAACAATTAATCCCTGCAAGGGCATAACATCAATAATCTCAACATCCCGGCAAGGGAGCAATTTGATAACTCATTCTCTTATTTCACTTTCATTTCATAATTCACATTATCACTTGATCCAATTCTCCAAAGATTTACTTATCTCATATACTTTCACAAATTCGTATTTCAACTCGAGCCAACACTCCACGAAGTTTAAGATTACAGTTTCCTTTCACATACTCTTGGCAACATATAAAAGTCATCAATCAAGCATGGTAGTTATAATAAACCAAAATATTCGCAATATAAGGACTCACGGTCATGCTAGACACCAATGTATAGATACTCGTCACCATGCCTATACATCGTACTCTACAATTAGCAAGTAGCAAACAAGACTCAACTCCTATTCCCTCAAGCTAGGGTTAAACCAAACACTTACCTCGATGCCTTTAATTCCACTCAAACCTCAACTATAGCTTTACCCCATGATTCCACCTCCAATCCGCTCGAATCTAGCTACAAATTACTTAATTACTTTAATAAACACTAAATGAATCAATTTGAATGCATAAAAATGAATTTCCCAAAGTTTTTCCCAAAAATTCCAAAATTGCCCCCGGGCCCACGTGGTTAAAATTTGAGGTTCAAACCAAAACCCGGTTACCCATTCCCCTACGAACTCAAATATGTAATTTGTCTTGAAATCGAACCTTAAATTGAGGTCCAAATTCCCAATTTTTAGAAAACCTAGGTCCTACCCAAAACCCCCAAATTCACCCATGAAAATCATTGATTTTAAGTGGAAAAAATGTTAAATGATTGAAATAATTGAGTAGAAATCGACTTACAAATGATTTGGAATGAAACTTGTTCTTGAAAAATCGCCTAAGGGGTTTGTGTTTTGAAAGAAAGGTGAAAAATGTCCAAAAATTCGACTAAGTATAAAATTGCTGGCCTGCAGATATAGGAATTGCGAATTGGGGTTCTCAATTGCGAACCCCGACCAAATGTGGGAATTGCGAACAATAGTTCACATTTGCGAACTCAGGCCCATTAGGAGGACTTCGCATTTGCGAGCCTTTAGTCGCATTTGCTAACACATTAGAAAAAAGGATACCTTCGCGTTTGCGAAGGAAAGTCTCGCATTTGCGAGACTGGGTAGACCTGGGCTATCTTCGCAATTGCTAGAGGCCGTTTGCATCTACGATATCGCATTTGCGAACCAGCTATGATTCAACTTCCAAAATGCTCTCGTGGCCTATCCAAAACTCACCCTCGCCCCAAACTAAACATACACACAACCTCAAAAACATCCTACGGACTTATCCGTGCGATCAAATCGCCAAATTAACATTATAAACATCGAATTAAGCCTCAAATTACATGATTTCTTCCAAATTTTCTTAAAACATCAAATTTCCATTTTAAGTCCGAAACACGTCAAACGACGTCCGTTTTCAACCAAACTTTACAGATAGTGCTTAAACCATATATAAGACCTGTACCGGGCGCCAGAACCAAAATACGAGCCCGATACCATCACTTTATAATAAAATTTCATTTCTAACTTCCTTAATTATTTGCAGAAATTAATTTCACACAAAAATTCATTTCTCGGGCTTGGGACCTCAGAATTCGATTCCGGGCATACGCCCAAGTCCCATATTTTCCTACGGACCCTACAGGGCCGTCAAATCACGGGTCCGAGTCCGTTTACCCAAAATGTTGACCGAAGTCAAATTTATTCATCTTAATATCAAAATTTAGCATTTTTCTCACAGAATTCATAGTTAAGCTTTTCGGCTACGCACCCGGACTGCATACGTAAATTGAGGTAACCCTAAATGAGGTTTTCAAATCCTCGGAAGTACAGAATGGGTAAGAAGATAGGTGATGACCCTTTTGGGTCGTCATATTCTCCACCTCTAAAACAACCGTTCGTCCACTGAACACGCACAGAAGGAAAACTCTAGGATCTCAACTGACGGTCAAAATAGCTACCGACTCCTCCTCGTAAGACAGGTCCTTGTCCAACTGGACAGTGTTGAAATCTAACACGTAGGCTGGATCGCCGTGATACCTCCGAAGTATGGATACATGAAAAACTGGATGCACGACTGATAAGCTAGGCGGTAATGCAAGTCTATAAGCCACCTATCCCACTCGATCAAGAATCTCAAATAGACCAATGAATCTAGGGCTAAGCTTGCCCTTCTTCCAAAACCTCATCACACCCTTCATAGGCGACACTCGGAGCAATACCCGCTCACCAACCATGAAAGCTACATCTCGAACCTTACGATCTACATTGCTCTTTTGCCTAGGCTGAGCTGAACGAAGGCTATCCTGAATGATCTTGACCTTGTCCAAGGTCTCCTGAACCAAATACGTACCTAACAATCGAGCCTCTCCCGGCTCAAACCATCCAACCGGAGACCGACACCGCTTACCATATAAAGCCTCATAAGGAGCCACATGGATGCTCGACTGGTAGCTGTTGTTGTAGGCAAACTCCGCTAAAGGCAAGAACTGATCCCACGAACCTCCAAAGTCAATAACACAAGCTCGGAGCATATCCTCCAAAATCTGAATAGTCCGCTCGGACTGCCCGTCCGTTTGGGGATAAAATGCTATGCTCAACTCAACCCGTGTGCCCAAATCTCGCTGAACAGCTCTCCAAAAGCGCGAGGTAAACTGCGTACCCCGATCCGAAATGATAGATGCCGGCACACCATGAAGGCGAACAATCTCCCAGATATAAATCTCAGCTAATCTCTCGGATGAATAGGAGACTGCCACAGGAATGAAATGTGCTAACTTGGTCAGCCTATCAACAATGACCCAAACCGCATCAAACTTTTTTTGAGTCAACGGAAGTCTAGTAACGAAGTCCATAGTGATTCGCTCCCACTTCCACTCGGGAATCTCAATCCTCTGAAATAAACCACCAGGCCTCTGATGTTCGTACTTAACCTGCTGATAATTCAAACAACGGGCCACATATGCTACAATATCCTTCTTCATTCTACGCCACCAATAATGTTGCCGCAAATCCTGATACATCTTTGTGGCGCCCGAATGAATAAAGTACCGGGAACTATGGGCCTCCTCCAATATCAACTCTCGAAGCCCATCCACATTGGGCACACAAATTTGCCCCTACAATCTCAAAACTCCATCAGCATCTAAGGTAACCTGCTTGGTACATCCACGCTGCACCGTGTCTCTAAGGACACCCAAATGGGGATCATTAAATCGCCGATCACGGATGCGCTCCAATAATGAAGAACGAGCGACCGTGAAAGCTAACATACGACTGGGCTCAGAAACATCTAGTCTCACGAACTGATTGGCCAAAGCCTTAACATCCAAAGCAAGCGGCCTCTGACTGCCGGAACATAAGCAAGATTGCCCATACTGGCTGACTTCCTACTCAAAGCATCGACCACCACATTGGCCTTCCCCGAGTGATATAAAATGGTGACATCATAATCCTTCAACAACTCCAACCACCTCTTCTGCCTCAAATTCAACTCCTTTTGCTTGAACAAGTACTGAAGGCTCTTGTGATCAGTGAACACCTCATATGCCACGCCATACAAATAGTGCCTCCAAATCTTCAATGCGTGAACAATAGCTGCCAACTCCAAATCATGTATTAGATAGTTCTTCTCATGAATCTTCAACTGCCTCAAGGCATAGGCAATAACCTTGCCATCCTGCATCAACACTGCACCAACCTCAATACGAGAAACATCACAATAAACTGTATAAGGCTCTGATCTTGTGGGAAAAACCAACACCGGTGTCATGGTCAGAACTGTCTTGAGCTTTTGAAAGCTTGCCTTACACTCGTCCAACCATCTGAATTAGGCACCCTTCTGGGTCAGCCTGGTCAACGGGGCTGAAATAGATGAAAACCCCTCCACAAACCGACGGTAGTAGCCTGCCAACCCCAAGAAACTCTGAATCTCTGTAGCTGATGCTGGTCTAGGCCAGTTCTTGACTGCCTCAATCTTCATCGAGTCCACCCGAATACCCTCTACTAATACAACGTGACCCAGAATTGCAACTGAACTCAGCCAGAACTCACACTTGGAGAACTTGGCATATAACTGACTATCCCTCAGAGTCTGAAGAACCACTCTAAGGTGCTGCTCGTGCTCCTCCTGGCTGGGGGAGTATACCAAAATATCATCAATAAAGACTATCACGAACAAGTCCAAATAAGGTCTGAACACTCAGTTCATCAACTCCATAAATGCTATTGGGGCATTGGTCAACCGAAATGACATGACCAAGAACTCATAATGCCCATACCGAGTGCGAAAAGCTATCTTAGGGACATCGGATGCCCTAATCCTCAACTGATGGTAGCCAGATCGCAAGTCAATCTTGGAAAATACCTTGGCACCCTGAAGCTGGTCGAACAAATCATCAATCCTCGACAGTGGATACTTATTCTTAATCGTTACCTTGTTCAATTGCCGGTAATCTATGTACATCCTCATTGATCCATCCTTCTTCTTGACAAATAACACCAGCGTGCCCCAAGGCGAAACACTGGGTCTGATGAACCCCTTCTCCAGCAAATCCTGCAACTGGTCCTTTAACTCCTTCAACTCTGGCGGGGCCATACGATATGGCGGGATAGAAATGGGCTGAGTGCCCGGAGCCAAATCAATACAGAAATCAATGTCTTTGTCGGGTGGCACGCCCGCATGTCTGAAGGGAAAACATAGGGAAACTCCCAAATAATAGGCACAGAATCTATAGGAGGGACCTCAGCACTGGAATCACAAACATAAGCCAAATAGGCCATACACCCCTTCTCGACCATACGTCGAGCCTTCACGTACGAAATGACGCTGCAGGTAGAATAACCTGGAGTGCCTCTCCACTCTAAACGAGGCATATCCGGCAAAGCTAAGGTCATAGTCTTGTCTTGGCATGGCAGTCCAAGAAAGCGTGATAGGGTGATAACAAGTCCATACCCAGAATGATATCGAAGTCAACCATATCTAAGAGCAATAAGTCTACACAGGTCTCAAGACCCCCAATCACTACAATACACGAACGATGGACTCGGTCGACCATGATAGAGTCACCCACTGGTGTAGACACATAAACAGGAACACCCAATGCATCACTAGGCATGACCAAGCATGGTGCGAAATAAGATGAAACATATGAATACGTAGACCCTGGAACAAATAGTACCAAAGCCTCTCGATCACAAATCAGAACCTACCAGTAATGACTGCATATAAAGCCTCAGCCACGGGCCTAGCTTGAAGAGCATAACAACGGGGCTGGGCCCCACCACCCTGAACCATATCCCTAGGTCGATCTGCTGCTAGCTGACCTCCACCCCTGGCGGTCTGAGCTCCACCTCTATGACCTCTACCTCCACCTCTAGTACCTCTACCCCCACCTCTAGCTGGCTGGGCTGGCCGTGGAGCACCTGGTGCCTGAACCATGGCACGAGAACCCTGGTGCTGAGGACTGCTTGGTGCTTCAGGGCAAAATCTGGCAATATGACCCGTGTCACCAAAAGTGTAACAAGCCTTCGGCTGCTGAGTCTACTGTCCCTGTCGACCTGAATGACCTCCACGAAAACTCTAAAGTGGCGGTGCGCTGATAGGAGCTAGCGGTGCACTGAATGACTGCTGATCAGAATATGGTGCCTGAGAACCACGACCACCTGATGTACCGTGAGAAACCTGGAGTGTTGACTGAAGGGCCTAGGAGGATGGCCTCTACCATATGAATCCCTACCTCCAGATGAGGTACCACTGAATCTGCCGGAATAACGGGCTCTCTTTTTTCCCCCATGACCACCCCCCTGTGATAGTACCATCTCAATCCTCCGGGCCACATTGGCCACCTCCTGAAAAGTGATATCACTCCCCGACTCTCTAGCCATCTGGAGACGGATCGCTAAATGAGTCCATCAATGAACCATCTCCCTCTCTCCCTCTCAATGGGGAGTATAATAAGGGCATGGCGGGCTAAGTCAATGAACCTGGTCTCATACTGGGTAACTGTCATAGAACCCTGCTGGAGGCGCTCAAACTACCTCCGACAAGCATCTCTCTGAGTAACGGGGAAAAACTTCTCCAGAAATAGCTGTGTGAACTGCTCCCATGTCAAGGATGGTGATCCTGCTAGCCTGGCTAAGCAATAATCCCTCCACCAAGTCTTGGCAGATCCGGACAGTCGGAATGTAGCAAAGTCGACCCCATTGGTCTTAATGATCCCCATGTTCCGAAGAACCTCATGACAACTATCCAGGTTGTCACGACCCCAAACCCGGTCGTGATGGCGCCCAACACAACTGCTAGGCAAGCCCGACCAATTTCACTCTC